>OY720444.1:106547219-106738009 GCA_963082915.1 Dolichopus griseipennis | reverse complement strand
AAAAATTTTGCAAAATTGAGTTTTATATAATGGTAAATTTTAGTACCGTATGGCAACCCTAAAAATTTTCCTTTTAAAAATTTATAAAGCTTATAAAACCAGCTATCGTTTTCAGATTCAAAATACACTTAACACAACTCTTGTTATAACAACTTAAATATAGGGTTTTTTCCAATTTTGGGGGGCTGTAGCCCCGTGACAGGTGGGGCTACAAAAAAAAAATTCTTCTACGAAATAATTTTTTTTGCAATAACTACCCATGGTTAAAATTTCTTTACTCTATTTCAAACGGTGTAAAAGTTTTTGTAAACATACGGACGGACAGACGGACAAAGTGAAGCTACAAAATTTTTTGAAAATGTGCTAAAAAACGATAAGTAAAAACGATAAGTTAAAAAAAATGGTTGTAAATCTTAATTTTCATTCACATTTCAAACATTAAAAAAAAACAGAAAAAATGGTCATTATAATTTTAAGTTTAAATGCAATAAGTAATAAGTATATATGTATATATACGTGAGTTTATAGGTGTGTATATATTTGTAACATAAAATAAAACAGGAAAAGTAAAAGTAAAAAAAAAGAAAGAAAATGAAAATGAAAGAAAATCCCTATTATTAATACGAGACTTAATGTCTAAATATACACTTTACACATTTCACTAGAAAGTTGTAACTTGGGGAAACTTTAATTTTGTGTTTATTTTGAATTTTCCATTTTCTATTTTTTATTTCAAACTTTAATACCTATACTATAATCCAATAATATAATAAAAATATGTAAGAAATTACTTATAGTTACTAAAAAAAAAACACAAAACACCAGAAGTAAATAAAAAAAATAGAATTACAAAAAAAAAAATTATTTATAAACATTTTAATATTTTTTTAGTGATTAGTAAAATGTAAAATAAAACAAAATTACAAGTTCCTATAGTTTGATTTTGGTTTGAATTTAAGAACAATGAAAGGAATAGAGAAAAACTAAAGAAATATATATACAGAACTTTGTATATATAAGTATAAATGTGTGTATATATATATGTGTACAAAAACAGAAGAACTAAAACCGAAAAGAAATAAAATTCAGCATCAATTTTATTTTATTTTATACTTAATGCCAACGTCACCATATATTTAATAATTTTTATTTTTATTATTATTACAATTCTTATACTTATACATATATATATATATATATATTTGTGTATTATGATGATTATTATTAACATATAAATTAATATGGTTTAATAATAATTAAATATATATTAAGAATACAAAAAAAAAAATCAAAAATATGATTACATATTATTAAAAATTGATATTATAATTATTTCGAATTGATAAAATCTTGATAGAATTGAAAATATAATGAAGTTATTAAATATGATAAGTTTAAATTAAATTCAATTGAAAATTCGATCCAGACGTTTTTATAGAAATTCTTTTATATTACAAAATCTTTTATATAATAAAATTTCATATATGGTCTGTGAGTTGAAAAAATTCTGTATTAAAAAAACAAAAAGATTGCTTTAAATTAAATTTTAAGTCTCTTTTTCTTTTCTGTATTGCAGAAGTTGACTGTACTGGTGTTAATTTTTAACTTATTAACTATATAGAGTTTAATCTAAACAGTTAATTTCAAAAACTTGTGCTCTTTTCGAACCATAGACCAAAGTTTTGATTTTGAAAGCAAAGCATTTTCTGCAACAATTTCACTTTAAATAAAACTTGAAATAAAATTTAAAATTTAATCAACTAATATAATAGTTTTCGCATTACACCAGATCTGGCATGAAACCACTCGCGAAGCTCTCGACACATAGTTATCTGTCAAACTAAAGTTAAATGTATTGAATTATATGAAAAGTATGCACAATTGTTGGGTCTTGTTACACAGTCATCTTAAAAGTTAAATAACTTTTAACTTTTCGGTTTAAGTATCGATGTCAAATATTGAACAGTTTTAAAACAAAAATGAAGAACAAGCTATTATTTCAAGAATGTTATATCAATTTTTTGGATTATATTAAAATACAGAATTGATTTAATAATGTTGAATTAAAAATTTTTAATAATTTATAAAAATGTCAAAAACAGCTGTCATATACATTTCATTGTGACACTTTTTTGTAGACTACGTAAAGAAAGCGTCACGAGCACGTCACGAGTACATTGATTGTAAACGAAGCATTGGTTTAATCAAAATTTCTAAACGTTAAATTTTTAAATTTGAAAAATTCATTTAAAAACTTTTACACATTCCTATAAATACTTCTCTCATTTAGCACAGAATATAAAATTCGATTTTACACTTTAATTTAAAATTGAAATCCCTATACCTATTTGAAATTTGATTGCTTTATCTTAGGCTTTAAATCCAATCTAATGGAAACAAAAAAAAAAAACATTGAAAAAATAAATTAAAGATTTATCGTTTCGAATTGAATTTCTTTTAAAAGTTTTTTTTTTTTTTTTTTATAAAATTTTGATTAAAAAATTCTCAACCTGAATATCAGATCAATTTAAAAAACTTTTTGTTATTTTATTTTTTTTAAATTTCTTTCAAGATTTTGTCTTCGAGATATTCGAAATTCTATCAAGATAACAAAATTGACCCATATTTTTTATTTTTTTTTCTTTTTATTTTATTTTCTATATTTATATATATACATATTTTATTTATATACTTCAATATATACTAATGCTTATTTTTTTTCTTTTTTCAGCAAAAAAAACAACCAAATTAGTCTCCGCTTTTAGTCAAAACAAGTGGAAAAACAACGAAAAATAAAAAAAAAGGAAAAAAAAAAGAACAATAAATAACACAAAAAAATAAAAATAAAATAAAAACAATACTTAAGAAATACATAATATTATTAAAAAAAAAATCAAAATGATAAACTTATAATAAAATTTAATAATAGAAAGAGATGTAAAATAAAAGAAAATTATACATTTCGAATGAAATAAAAAACAACAAGAACAAAAAACAACCCGAAGAAAGAGAAAGAAAATCAGTTCAATATCATACAAATATGGTTTTTCGAAAGAAACAAGTGTAAATAAATAAACGTCAAAATAATCTTCGATTTTTATTTTTCACCCAATTCAGAAAAAAAAAACAAAAAATCAAAATATAAACCGTTATTTTTGTTCATTTTCGGTTTTTTTTTTCACTAGAAACATAAAAACAAACCAAAACATTAAAAAAAAAATACATTTTCTTTCTCATTCGTTTTTTTTTTTTTTGTGAATTTTTTCGGGATTTTCAGTGAAAATTCGTGCATGAATTTTCTTTAAAGGAAAATTTGTTGTTTTTATATTTTTTTTTGTGTTGATTGTAATTTTCAATATTTGTTTGTATGTTTGCAATCCAATATACGATTATACGATCATAATATAAAATTATAGACAAGTAAAAAAAAAAACAAAAAAAGAAAAAAAAAGAAAGAGATAGATAGAAAATAAAAGCAAAAGAAAAATATAAAAATAAAAAATTTACAACGAAATTTTCATTGATATTGAAATAAAAAAAAAACGTAAATATAGTAAAAGAAAACCTAAAGTATAGTATTTTCTTTTTTGACTATATATATACAAGTATATATATATATATATGTTTAATATTATTGTTTTTATTATACACTATACTTTAAAAATATAAAAAGAAAATATATTGTTTTTTATTTTTTTTTTGGAATTTTCTATTTTCCTTACATTTTTCCTATCGTTTTCTTGTACAGCGAAAAAAAAACAACAACAACACATAAAAGGGAAATCAAAGAAAACCAATAATAGTTGTGATAAAGTCTAGAAAATAAAAATAAAAAAAAAAAAAAAACAAAAGAAAATTTAGTGAAAATTCAGTGTGAAATATATACTAAGTGATAATCTTTTATATCTCATCTGGTACTACTACTGAAGTATTATATACAAAAAAATAAACCAAAATAATAATAAAAAAAAAAACAAAAATAATAATAAAAATAGAAAGAGAAAAAAAAAGAAAATATAAAATAGAAAAAGAAAGAAAATCAAATTGTGGTAACTTAAGAAATTGTATTTTGTATGTCTTTTCATTTTTTTCATTATCATTTATTATAACATATAATATAAATATATTTTCACATGTACACGAATTTATATATACATATATATATATATATTTAATAGGTATATATAGATAAATATATATATTATCTCATATAATAAAATAAATGTTAACTGTAATTTAATATTGTGTGAGAAAATTTATATAAAAATATAAATAAAAAAAAAAAAAGGAAAATAAAAGTAGAAGATATTAGTAATAATATATATATATATATATATAAAACGAATATAGAAAGAAAAAAAAAACACATTATTTTTTTTCTCTCTCTCTTTCACTCTATAACACATTCGAAAACTGTAAACTCATCACGCTCATCAAACCACTGATGATAAAATATTAAAAAAAAATTTATGATCTCGTTTTTAACCGATATTGTAAACGACATTTATCGTTTTTATTAAGATTTCAATAAATCAAAATATTTGATAGTTAGTGTTCGTTTTTATTTTTTTTTTTCGTTCGTTTTTATTTTTTGAATTTTTGTTGTGTTTTTTTATTCTTATTATTTTATTGTTCGTTCATTGTGCGTTAAAATTCAAAAAAACGAAATTGTGATTAAATAAAATACACAAACCTTATATAATTAACTAATAATTAAGAATAAGTTATTAATAATTAATTTAAAAAATATACACATTGCATATAAAATAATATTAATACATTTTGAATAAATTACATAAATAGTTTAAATTTAAAAAAAATCTAAATTTATTAAAACTAAATTAAATACATAATTATTAGTGTATTTGCGATTAAAATTATATTTAATTAATAAATAAATTAAAAAATAATTAAAAATTAATTATAATACTAAAACTAAAACGAAAAGAGAAGAGATTTTTTTTTTTTTTTAAATCAACCTATACTTAAAATTTGAAATTTGAAACAAGGAATCGAATAAAAAGAAAAATATAAAATCATACCAAATGATTTTTGGAATGCGTAATGTCATTTTACATATTATATTATTCAAATATTTAATTGCCATAACGGATTTATAAGGATCAATATAATTAATTAATTAATTATTAATTAATTCATAATTATAATATATATAGAATAGGAGAAAATTTTACTTAGAAATATTTTTCAAATGGATAATTTTAAATTAATTTTTGTAATAGGTAAGTTGTTTTTTTTTTTTGGAGTTTTATTTTAATATTTAATTATACATATATACTTAATTATATTATATATTAATATTGTAATTAGTTATTTATTTTATCTTCTATTGTTAATGAGATTAATTTCAATCTATATATATAAAAGCGAAATTTTGTTTATTTGTTTGTTTGTTTGTTTGTTTGTATGTAGCAAATAGACTCCTATACTGCCCAGCCGATTTTCATGAAAATTTGTATATAGAGGTTTTTGGGTACGGAAAGAAATCGTGACCCAAAAATTTTGCTCTAACGGACCGCCAAGTTGGGGCTGTGGTGCAAGTATTTAAACTTCTTTGTTCTAAAATGAATCAAATTTTTTATACGTGATGCTCCTTGAGAACTGAGTTGACACTATTAACAGTTTTGGAATTTGTTAACCCATGTCGGGCCGACGGGTGGTCAAAAAAAATTTTGGGTCCAAATTTTGTCCGATTTTACGAAATTCTGCTTTGGCTAAAAAGAAAGCCCCATAAAAAATTTTTGTTGAGTTCGATTAACCCATTGCGGTCCAACAGCTTTTTATAAAGTTTTTGGTTACTTTACTATAAATTAGAAACGGTTTAACTTATTTTCTTCAAATTTTGTATATGCGTTCCGTTTTGAGAATGAAATTAACTTGTTTAACAGGCTTGCAATTGGTTAACCCATGCCGGCACGACGATTGACAAAAAAAAGATTTGGAAGAAAATTACGTCCAATTTTGCGCAACTTCAATTAAACCTCCATTGAGAGGTGCAGCAACGCGCACCGGGTATTAGCTAGTTTAATATATAATTTTAATTGAAAAACTATTCCAACTACAAGATGAAGAAGTTACAAAAAATTGATTCAACTTAATTAGAGTTGATAGTTTCCAACTTAATAATAAGATGAATAGATTGGGACGAAATTCTTGATATAATACTTGTAAATATTGATTAGTATTTATATGTAGAGATTCAAATTCAATAGAAGAATTGACTTTGCCAAAATTATAAAAGTTAAAATTTATTACACATTGAATACTAAGAAGATTCCTTCTATTTACTGTTCAGTTAGTATTTATGTAGAATTTTTGAAAATACGTTCAAACTAAGTTCCAGAATTACGATATTTCGAAATTCAAAGCGTATTTACTTTTATATGATGAGAAAATTTTTTTAAGTCGCTATTTTAAAAGCAGTACAAAATACCTATAAACCTATACGAACTGTGAATAATTTCGATGGATTTTTATTTTTACATGAGATGTGAAAATTTTATATTTTATTTCTTTGTTTAGAATTTTTAAATATCTTCTTTAATTGAATAAATTTCTATATAGTCATAACTCATAATTTTATAATAAAAATTCATTAATTCAAAATTTGAATTTTTAAAATGATCATAAAATAAAAAAATAGTAATAAATCCAATAAAAATCTTAATTAAATTTTAGAGTGGAAACGTATTAAACCGTTAATGTTAACTTAATTATGTATATTCATAATTAAGTTAACATTAACGGGATTAATAAGTATCCAATTAATGAATGGTTTCTTTAAATTTGACATTTCCGGAAAGTAAAACTACCTAAAACGAATAATTTTGGAATTAATTAAATGCTTGACTTGGTACATTTAAATTTCATGTGAACTAAATAATTCATAAGATAACATATTTTTAATACCTAGTGTATATATATATATATATATAGATATATATAAAAGTGAATATCTTAAGATTTATCAAATTTATCAAGCAAGAAATAACCTTTTTAAGAACTATTTCCAATTTTTTAAAAAACCGAATTTAAATTACTATAATTAAATTGATATATTTTAATATTCTATAGAATGGTTTCGTTTACCATAATATCAAATTCGTTTACCATAATAGCAACAATTGAGTATGCAAAAAAAAAAATTTGACACATATTATAAAAATAAATTATTCACATTTTGTATTTTTAAATGAGTTATAAAACAAAAAAAATTAATTTGCATTGTTTTTTTTTCTATATTTAAAAAAAACTGATATATACGTATATGTTTATATATATTATATACTTTCTAAATTTATATTTGACACCAAAATTGTATTTTAATTAATCTTAAATGATTTTAATTTATAAATTCATTCTGAAATCCGATTTCGATTAATTTCTGTGCATACACATTCGTACATATAAATATACATATTATATATATGTATGTACGTAAAAAGGAACTTTCTCTATAATAAATTTAATAAAAAGAGACAAAAAAAAAAATTGATCAATTTTTTTTATTGTTGTTTTTGTTGTTCTATTAAATAAAGAAAAACCTAAGCGTTTTTAGAGTAGAGTACACAGATGTTATTATTTTATTGGGACGGTATATTAAAAAGTTTTTGTTTCCGTCCCATATCCATATAAAATAGGTACATATATGCATCTTCATATATATACATATATGTATACATATGTATAGAAATGCTATTGTTTGCCGGTTATATTATTCTCTTATGAATCACCACATAAAGAAAAAAGAAGAAGAAATAAAAAAAAATATACCGTGAGTTATCGCAACAACAGCTGAATCAATAAAATATTTATTAGCGAATTTTATAAGAGCAAACGGATGGAAAAATGTTTTTTTTTTGTATAAATTTATTTTATCTTCCTCTCCCTTTTCATTTCTTGTCTCTTTTACTGTTCAATACTTTTCTTTGAAAGTTGAATTTTGTATAAAACTTTTAGATCAAGACGAAACAAAAAAAAAAAAAAAACGTTTTTTGGATATGTTTACACCATAATTCAACGTAATCAATTCATTTCAATGTATATATATATATATTTATATGTATGACAATGTGTACTAGAATTGGTAAATGTGTTTGCTAACTAAAATGTTTTTGTATGTAGGTATGTAGAATTTTTTTCTGACATAGTAATTGAAATGGAAGTATAACAAGGAAGGAAGTACTCTTAATAATTACTTACTATACTACTAGATGCTGTTTTAATTTATTGTGCCTATATACCTACATACATATATAAATGCTTAAAAAAATGTTTTAGATCTTTACCGCATTGCCAGTACTTAATCATGTTTTTTTGTTAAAATATTAGTTTGAAAATAAAAAGTGTGCCCATTTGGTTTTCTATAAATTACTTGTATATATTGAAACCTAAAAGGGTCGATTCGATTATATTATTGTCTTAATTTTGAAAATTTCCTAAAAGTTGTTAGTATAATAGTTAAAAATTACATCCTACTTTTAGTATTTTGTATTTTTTTATGATTACATTCAAGAAGGTATATGAAATATTAATAAAATTTTAAGTGGTTCGGACTTTCAGTTGTGTTATCGTAAAATTAAGAACTTTTTAGAAGATTGTGATAAGTACTTAAATTTAAATTCAGTTAATTTAAGTTTTAAGATTGAGTTATTATAGCTTTAAGTGCTAATGAGCTGGCAATATAACACTTTTAAGAATTATACAGTACTTACCTGTAGCAGCCATATCATAAGTCGCGAAAATAACAACTTTTAAATATTTATTTAAATAGATAATCTACTGTGAGATATTTAAGGGGAATTATAGCAGAAAAAATTAAGGTTTGAAACGTTCAACCATCAATTGAAATTATTTGTTAGTTATAACAGTAGAAAATAAAGTAATACTTAGTAATCAAATACTAGTCTTGTAATAAAGTCATAGTCCGAGTAATTTTATTCAATACTTGAATAATAAATTGATTCTCTGTTATTGAATTTTATAATATTTTTAATCTTAATTAATTAGAGCAAAAGCACCTTTTTCCAACCTGGCTCAGTACGCAGCCCTCTCTCCACAAAATAGTCTATAAATTGTACTTGGACATAATACAAATATGGACTTGTTTCGAAAAAAATAGCTAAACATTTTTTCTCTCAAATAGTATAATATCCACTTTATTAATATTTAGAATATAATTATTAAAAACTTACTTAGAAAGAGTTAAATCTGAAAAAGATGTTAAGAGGCTGGTAATTGAATCATTTACCCTACTTAAAATCCAAATAGATATTTTAAAACTCATTATTATCAAATTTAAAATTGATTTAATAATTAAAATAATAAAGTTATTGAACCTAAAATTACAGATACAATTAGCTACTGTGCTAAAAAACTTAAATTACATAGTAAGTAATTAAAATTTTTTTTAAAATACTAATGAATGCATTAAAATAATTAAGTTAATATAATATAATTAAATTTAATTTATAAAATAATTACATATTTTTATTCAAATATACATTAAAAAAATTTTCTTTATATGGTATAACTAAATCCAATGTTATTGTTTTATCTGAAATTATTTAATTTCAAACTCCATTGTTACTCCATTTTAATACTTTTTATAACATTGAAACCATTGTTTTATTTTTATTTGTGAATAATTGTGATTAAAATCAAAGTCAACGATATAGAAATTAATTGAGTGAGTAATGAATGTAAAACATTGACACCTACTATTTAAATTAATTTATACATTAAGTAAATGAAAAATGTAAATATTAAGCATAGAATCTGGAGAGGGTGTATACAAGTACTCAAAATAAATATATTTAAAAAGTTTTTTGAATTTTTCTTAAAAATTCTTTAATTAAATTAAAATTTCTTTATATGTATATATTTTTGTTTATATAATCTTGAATGAATATGTCTTTTGAATTTCCTTGGAAGAAATTAACTTTCAACTTCTCCTGGAAATCTGAAGGATTTAAGTGACTAAACAGATGTTTTTAGATAAGAAAAAGATGGTAAACTAAAAATCCGAGTTTTATAATGGAGTTATGACTTATCTTTAATTAAGTATTAAGTACACATTTAATTCCAGCTTTTAGATTAAAAAAAATAAACAAGACCTCGAAAATGTTCAAGATTTCAATATTACGAAATTTTTAATTAAATATATGTTACCAATTCCTAGAAATTTAATTATTTTCATTAGATATTTGTTTTCTAAGCTTTATTTGCTTATGCATTACCTATTTCATATTGTGAGTTTTTTAATAAATTTATAGAATGAGGTGAAAAAAAACTAGATTTTCATTAATATTGTATAATTTAATACATACATATTATTTTTTTACACATCAGAATATTATGTTATGTTATGAGGGTTAAATCTTTTTGTTAAAAATTATTTTTATAATTTTAATTTTTTCATTCATTTTATTTTTTAAAATTAATTTTAATTTTGTCTCCAAGGTTTTTAATTTCCGTGGAAATCAAACATCTAACGTGATGTCGTCAAAATGTCAATCGCAGAAAATTTTTTCACATAATTTATAAAAATGACATTTGCTTTGCATGTGTGGGGATAAAGTTTTTAAAATAATTTTTGATAGATTATAATTTCAGTGAATGAAAATATTCAAGGCTTTCTTATGTAGATTTCTCATTCATCATTTAATTTATAATTTTAATTCATTCTTATATTTCACAGATTAAAATTATAAAACAAACAATAAATATACATATACTTGTAACATTTCAATAATGGAATTAACTGCAATTGTTAACCATAGGAGAACGTATTTTTGGAGGATTGGAAGCAATTTTTGAATGGAAAACCGATATTTTACTTGTTTTTAAATATAATTTAATTGGCTTTTAATATTGTGTAGGTCTTCTAAATTAAAACTCCCAACATTTTAAAAATCAAAAAATATTTCACTCCATTAAAGCTTTTTAATCCAGAAATAACTTAAAAAGGGGTTTAATAAGCGTAATGTTGATTATAATTTTTAAAAATTATTTAAAACGTGTTCAAAAAACAAGATTATATAAAATTTAAAAATTATAAAATATTTTTAATTAATTATACAAAAAATATTTTTCTTATATCATTTAAAAACTAGGGAGAGTGTAATAGAGTAGACTCTTTTAACTCTGGGATACTTGTATGACCGTAATATCGACATTATATCATCCGGTTAACTACTTTTGATAAAATTTTAAATACATAACTTATTATAGGCTTTCAGTTATGTACAAAAGAAAATATAGGTTGAAAGGCAGCTTTTCGAACCTCTTCAACTACACCAATTGTATTTAACTCAGACGTTATTCAGAGACATTAATAATTTTATTCAGAGACATTCAAGTTGACTACCATTTACAAAATTTCAGTCATCATAATTAGTTAGAGTAATGTTCATATAAATGAAGAAGTTGTATGGCAGGTACTCGAATCCGTGTAGCAAATTGGCTGAATTTCATAGCGATGATGTCTATTGCATAAAAATAAATTTGTAAAAATTTCAAAATCCTAGTTCCTTTATTTTATGAGTTATCGTGCGGACGAACGGCAGGACATACAAAACTAGATCGATTTACTTTTCGATTCTGATCCGATCCACACTTTTGAGTCTTTATCTACAACCCCCCCTTCTCTGCGTCACAAACGTAATAGCAAATTTAGTATGCCTTTTTAACCTATAGTCATACGGGTATAAAAATTATAACCCACATAATATTAAACCATTATTAATATTCAAACATTGTTATATAATTTTCATATAAAATGTTATATAATATATAAGAGTACATAAGTATATATGAATATTTTAGTATGAAGATATAAAATTTAAAAAAAAAAAATGTCCTTATTAGATACTTATTTCACATTTTATACAAAAAAAAAATTAGGTTTGTAAAAAAAAAGTTTTTTTTTATTTGTTGTTACCTATTTTATGTTTATATTAAACATATATATACAGATATATATTTGTGTATATATACATTAATACACATAGTGTAATGTATTTAAATGATTTCTATAAGGATTTAGAAAAATATCTTGGATTTTTATTGTTTATTTTTTATTTTATTTTGTAAAAGTCAACAAGTAGGTACAGGTATTATAAATAATAAAAAAGTCTTTATTTTTTTAGTAAGTATAAAAAAGTTTTCAATTTTTTTTTTGTTTTTGTTTTGGTTTTTTTTATTGAAAATAATAAAAAAAAAAATAAAAACAAAAACAAGACAACATTTCAAAACTTATTTTATTTATGCCAAAGTTTAGTCAATACATTATAAAATTTTTAATGTTTTATGCATACATTTAAAAATGTTTATATGTATATATAATATATATAAATTATTCAATATTATATGTAAATATTAAAAAGGTACACAGTTATTTAACAGTCATGAACAAAAAATTTTGTTTATAATTTTTTATAGGAATATTTTGAAGTAAGACGTAATACTTGTCTTTTATTTTTATTACGGGATTTTTCAAAATCCTAGCAAATCCTTAAATTTGAGCTTTATTAAAAACTCATGTGAGATTCATTCTTTAGTTCAGTTGTGTGTGTTTCATTCCTTATGTTTTGGTAGTTATTACTAAGGAAATTCTAATTTTAGCAAAAAGTTTTTAGAAAATACTGAATTATGAATTGAATTATGAAAAATTAATTTATATTTAAATTATAAAATAAATCGAAACTTAGTAATTGCCTGCAATTTAAGTTTTATTTGAATAAAACTAAATATGTAA
Organism: Dolichopus griseipennis; assembly: GCA_963082915.1. Classification (NCBI taxonomy): domain Eukaryota; kingdom Metazoa; phylum Arthropoda; class Insecta; order Diptera; family Dolichopodidae; genus Dolichopus; species Dolichopus griseipennis. The sequence continues at coordinate 106,725,231 of OY720444.1, read as the reverse complement.
AAAAAAATAAAAATTAAGAAATTAAATTTCAAGATGGTACTTAAAAATCCAGTTGAGATTTGATAATAATCAAAATGAAATGAATATTTAATTAAGTGCTTTCTATTATGTCGATTTTTGCATTGTACTTAGGTACTTTCACTCTTGTGTAATTATTTTAAAAATTATGTAATTACTAATTATAGTACTAATAAGTACTATGTATTAAAAAACTGCAACAAATTCTTTATATTTCCAAGTACTTATTAAATACTTAAGTGTTAATTTAAAAATATTTTATAAAAAACTATTGGAAATGATTTCTTAAATAAAACCTTTTAAGCTCACATTTTTTATGCCTGCAGTGTACCGAGTTTTTTTTTTTTTAAATTTATGAAAAGTTAATAAATATTCGTAATATGGAAATTTTACTGTATATAGGTAAACGATTTTTTAAATTTGTTGTTGTTTTTATTCTTTATTTATCTTGTTTATTTTATACATAAAAAATAGCCATCAGTAAATATTTGAAAGGATAATTCAGGAAAGGATTTCCTTTTAACTATAAATACAAATAAAAAAAAAAAATTTATTTTATAAATAAATTTATCAAATACAAATTTCTCATTTCATTTATTTCTCATTTATTTTATTGAAGGCAGATTTGTTATTTAGTTACTATTCATTTTTATTATGTTATTTATTTAATGGACAAGTACTTTAATTTATAAAAAATTAATAAATAAAAAATAACAAATTTGTTTCAAATTTTGATGTGTAAATTTGTTTTTTTTTATAAATTTTAACAAGACAGGACAAAAAAGTAAAATCTGATATTTATTATATATTTAATAAATTTTTTTAATAAAACTTGTCACTTCAAAAAACTTGTAGTTTATTAATTACATGAGTTAATACTTAAAGTTTTTTTAAAGTAATTAAATAACTAAATTCTCTTGTTTAGGATAATTTTAGGGTTCCATGTTAAATTAAATTAAAATATATTTATTTATTTATTTATTTAAGTACAATCCGTACGTACAATGTGATAAGTGAGTGGTTCAGCCCTCTTTTTAGGTGGGGCAGGTGTGCAATTTATATTCTGATATAATTTATAAATTATATTATTTTATTAGATATGATCCAACCTGGGTTTGACGGCGGGACCTTACAAGTGAAAGGCCGACGTCCTAATCACAACACCATTGGTCAGATTAAAAATTATATTTTTCTGTTGAATTAAACTTAGAATCTTAGAATTTAATAAAAATTTACCAAAAAAAATACTTATCTTGTTGCTAAGTTTTGAAATTTTATTAAATTAAATAAAATACATTTGTAATTACAGAATCGAAATTCCTTTAACTTAAGTTAATTGTAGTTAATTTAATCTTCTCTAATTAAATAAAATTTTCAAGTTGTAGATCACTTGATTTGGTTTATATAGAACATGTTTAAACTAGATCATTTAGACTTAAAAAATAATTAAAAATTTTTATTTTACATTATTACAAAAATTCCTTACTTTTTGTTTTTTTGAATTTCTGACAAGCGTTTCTAAAAATATTTTTTAAGTATATTCAAAAACCCATCATTTGTAAATTTCCACGAAACGAATTTATTTTTAGTATAAATTTTTTTTTAATATCTTAAAGTTTTATTATAACAGAAGACATTTAAAACATCCGATCTTATTTCTGAGGAAAGTCGTGATTAATAATTATATTGTGTGAAATATAATATAATGTTTTAACATGAGATGGAGATCTTTCTTTTAAAAATGACTCATTTTTTATGACGTATTTTTTTTTTTTTATCAAATACTTTTAACTCATAATGATGGTATCATTAATAAGTTAATTTTGATTTAATGAGGAAATCGTTTTTAAAAAGAGGTGGTTAAGAAAATAATTAAAGAGTTTTTTTTTTTTAATATATTAATGGAGGATACATATATATATTCTTTTTTTTTATTACGTAGATACTAAAATTAAGGAAAATATTAAAATAAGTAATATTTATTTTTGTGGTTTGATTGATGATTTGGTCGGATTTTATTTGAAAAATAAAGAAATTTAGTTTTACGTATCTTTGACTAGAGCACGATTTTAAATTAAAAACTTGTAATTTAATTTTATTGAAATTATTAAAGAAAATCTAGGATTGATTACAATTACTAATTTAAGTATAAGAGTTATACTTAATTTGATCCATCAAATGTAATCGTATTTAAATATGTCATCGGATGTTAAATCACCTAAAAAGAGTGATTAAACATTTCACAACTTTTAATTTAAAGTTTTGTTTCGGTTTCATAAACTTTTAATTACCTTTTGAAGATTTTTTAATTAATTACTTAAATAGTTAGTCACTTTTTAATTGAGTGAAATCTTAATTTACAAAACAACGGATGAAATATGTTAAAAAAACATGTTTTACTTATTGCAACCATTGTGAATATTTTATTTCACACGATTTTGCAAGAAAAAATTTACTATTGTAAACCATAGTGTGTTAGTATAATTAAAGAATAAAAGTTGATATTGATTAGGTGACAATTTATTTAAAACAAAAGATAAATATATAATTGATTTTATTTTTCAATAGAAACTCAAAAACAATTGGTAAGATTCGATTGAAAAAAATAAGAAACTTGAATCAATACCATTTCGAATTCCATAAAATAATTAAAACATATTTTCTCCATTCAATTTAATTGTAATATATAAAAAGTAGTTAATCACAGTTATTATTTTTTGTTAATACATGTTATTAAAAGTTTTCTAAGTATAGTAGTTATTATTTACCACAATTAGATATTAGAAATTGAATAAATTTATTTAATTGAAGATAAAAATAAAGATTTTCTTTTATATTTGTACAATAATGATGTTACTGACATTTATTAAATTAATTATGGAATAATATTATAAATTTTACACAATTATCTATTAATATTTATTAAAACATTGATTAATAAATTAAATGTAACTTAACTGGATCCGTTGTGTTCTCAGTAGTCGGAGTTTAGCGAACCACTAAAGCTATTATTTTCTACTTTATATTTAACCCAATAGAGTAGACTGTGAATAATGAAACTGAAAATAAATGACTGAAAATAATAAAAAATATCACATAACCCATCAAACTTTAATGAGCTACTTTCCTATTGGACTTTTTGCATGAGTGCCAACTCCAATTTGTACTGCAAGATGAAATAAAGGTATACGATTAAAGTTAGTTTTCAGAAATTAATTGATAACGAGACTCCAAAATTTCATTATTAATTTTAGCTTACAAAATATGAACTGTCTTGAAAGTTTTGGTTAAAATAAATAGTGGAAATACTGATAATCTGACATAATACATGAATAAAAATATAGATTTTGAAATAAATCTATCTCTGATTACTCGATATTTTACCCGTGCATACATATATGAACATCGGGTATATTAAAATTACTCCTCCGTTTGTAACGCATCGAAATAGACGAGCTAGATATAGCGTCAAGGGTACATATCGAATCAGCATCGAAAAGTGAATCGATCTAGCTACGTGTCTCCTTCCGTCAGCACGATAACTGTTCTGAAACTTTCACAAAGTAATTTTTAGACAATTTGTAGGTTCCCTATTGTTTTTGGTTAAAATCGGACAAAGGCTTCGGGTAGCTTCCATACAAATTTTTTGAAATTAGATGAATATTTTCAAAATTAATAACTAAATAGAAACCAAATATAAAATCAAACAAAATGTAGTTAAATTATTAATCGATTCATAGTGTAGTGGTTAGGAAATGCGACTTGTATTCAAAGTGTCTCGGTTCGAATCCAGGCTGGGTCAACTTTTTGTTTTTTTTTTAATTAATTTTTTGTTATCTATTTTCTTCTATTTTCTTTTTAATAAAATATATGTGTTCATTTTATGTATGAAAAATTTTATTTTATAGAAAATTTGATAGAAAACTCTCATTTCATTTATATTATAAATTATTAATTTTTTTAATATTTTTATAAAAAAATTCAAAACAGTTATTCAAAACAAACAATTGATACCATAGCAACTATAATAATTTTCGAAAAAAATTTAATGGAAAAGTGTGGGTTCGAATCTCGTTCAGAGCATTTTTTTTTTAAATTCATCTTATTTTTTGATTCCTCTTTTTTTTATTAATTTTTTTTTTAATTAAATATAGAAACAAATATTTTGAATTTTCTGTCAAACAGTTCAATTGCAACATATAAAATTCTTATTTATTTAATACATAATAGTGTACGCACGGGTATCTAAAAGTTGACAAGGGCAACTATAACCTTCCTCGTTTATACTTGATTTTGAACTCGGGTTAATTTTTTGCATTATTCACATATCACAATAGGTAAGTTCAACAAGCTTATACCACTTTATTATTTGAATATAAATCTTTAATTCGTAACTATAGCAACCATAATTTTGCAAAAAATACAGTTCAATTCCATTTTAATTGCACTGTTCTACTTTTCAACTTCATTTTAACTTTACTTTACATTTAACAACAAGTATATAATTTTTAATCGAAGAAGACAATACCATAAAATACCATAAAAAAAAAAAAAGAAAAGAAACAAAAAAAAAAGATGAGAGACAAGGACAAATGTATACATATGTATAATAAATAATAAATTGTATTTTTTATGTTACTTTTATCTGTTATATGTTTATATTTAGGAAACTTGTTGTATCCAATATTGACCTTAAACGAAATATCAGTTTACCGTATTACGAGTGGTTACCAATTCAAATTTTATAGAAAAAAAAAATTGTATATTTAAATCTATACACATACACACACATATATATTTATACTTATTATTAAACAAAGTTTTTTTAAAAAATAAAACACTCATTCATCAGTGAAACCATAACCATAAATTATCACTAAAAAAATAATAAAGTAGAAAAAAGTTGTTTATTTTTTATATTTAGAGTGAATTGTACACCACATAAACCAAACCAATTCAACTTTTTTTTTATTATTATTATTAAATATTAGTACATATGAGTGTCTACAAATTATTGAGTTTTTGTTGTTTTTGTGTACTTATAGATACAAATGGTTACTAATTCACAAGAATTAAAATAATATGGGTTAATATTTAATATTTATATTTATACGAAACATAATCTATACATAATATGTACATATGTAAAATTTATTATTAATTTATTACAAAATTTAAATAATAATAAAAAATAAACATGATTTTCTTAAAAAAAACGCATTCGATGAAAAAGAAAAATAAAACATTAAAAATGATATTTTGCATAAATCGTCGCATATTTCATAAGATGTTGATGCTATAATGATAAGTTGCGGGTGTAATAATTTATATGTTTCCAAGTTGTTAAAAAAAAAAACACCAAACATTTGTTATATTGTGAACCAAATGTTTTGTTAAGAAATTAAAAAAATTGTGAATATTGGGAACGAGTATGGATGGTGTCACAAAAATTTTTTTTTTTTGGTACAATATGTAGGTAGGGATGTATATATTGTATGAAAGTTATTAGATGATAAAATAGTTTTTTTGATGACAATAATTTATAGGTATATGTAAGTAGTTATGTATATAACTTTTGATTGATGATACTTAAGTTTTTGTAATACAAGTATAAGATTCTGTATTCAGATGTTTTAGACATATCGAACATGTTTTAATTAATTTTATAAAATGAACGTCTATTCTACATTTTTCGAATTTATATCATCAGCTACCAAAGAGTTGCCAGATTGTAAAATAAAAGCTTAATCGTGAAGTTAAATTAACTTAAAAAAAAAGGTTGGAAATCGAAATTAAACTAAAATTAGTTGGTACCTATAATTCGAATTATAATTAGTACCATGACAATTGTAAATATTGCCTGATATTTTTATAGTTATATATAGATATTTTTATATTTGGCATTTGGGCTTCTTAAATAAAATACTTTCTATTTATTTATAACTAAGTACTATATTAATTATTTTGTTTATATTATATATTTGTATATTTAAATAATATTTGGTAACTATGGGGATTTGTAAAGGAAAATTATTTTTCAATAATTGTTTTTAACTAAATATTGTATGACGTGACTGGGAATTGAACCCGGACCCCCTCGGTTAATAGTATATATTCAAGATTACGCGGAAAAAAATGACGAAGTTCGAAAAAGCTGCATAATCAAAAACTAATTTATAAATTATAATTGCATATTAAGTATATGGTGAGAAGATAAAGAAATATTCTAACGAAATGAAAGCCCTCCAGAATCTATTAAAAGTTTTTTGACTTTACAGCGTACACTTTGAAGTCTTTCTCGATTTCCTAACTAACAAGTGAAATTTTATTTAGCTACGATTTAATATGGAACCCTTTTTTATTTAAATTTCAATATTTTTATTTATATAATATAGGTATCTATAAATACATGTATCTAAGAACCTAGGAATTTTAACTTATTTTTATTTCGTAAGTACTTAAGTATGATATGAAAGCTAAGCTACCTTTGTAAGCTTTTATTATTTTAATTTTTAATGAAAGTATTGATTAAAAAATATCTTTGCAAGTATTTATGTTAATTGTTAATCACAATATTATTATTAGATTCCTTATTTAATTTTTTTTATTTGTTTTTTTTTAACATTAAAAATTTATTGTAATTAAAAATGATTTTGAACTGAATAATGGTGATTTTATATAACTAATACATGATTTGAAAATTATTAAAAACTAGTTTTGCAAGATACTTATTAAGAATTTTTATAAGCTTAGAGATCTGTCATTGATTGATGTGCTGATGAAATTAAATTTTTTAATTACAGAAGAATTTTTATATGTTTGTTACTTGATAAAATATGTGCGACTTTGAAATTCTTTATAAATTGTAAATACAAAAAGTAGTTATTTAGTTCTATAATTAAATTTAAAAGTAATTAGAATTGGTAATTCGAAAATTAAGTATTTTTTCATATTATGTTTGTTTCATTCTATTATTAAATTTGTAATGTTCATACATAGATATTGGTAACAGAAAAGTCTATTTATTATGTACTTTTATATGAACTTGCCTGTGTTGTTATGGCTTTATTTTTCATTCTGTCAGTTAGTGATACATTTATATTAGAAATCTGACAATAAATTCATAGGAATTGTATGGTTCAGTGGTTAACAAAGTGGCTAAGGGTGTAAATACATCTGAGTTCGATCCTCCTTCAAAGATAAAATTTTTTTTTGTTTTTTTTTTTTTAGTATTTAGTTATATGATTTTAGGAACTAAATTGAGTATAGAATTTACTTATTTAAGTTTGAGTTTTATAAATCTACTGTGTAATACACGTTAGAGCTATATTTGAATATTAATAAATATTTTGTTTCGTCCTAAGCTATAGAATTTATAAATTGGTGCTTTAAACTAACTCGTTACCATAGTAACTTACTAACTTATCATAATACGTTGAAATAAGTAACTGTTACTTAAGTACTATCTTAAAATAAGAAACTTTGTTAATCTCTTTTTATCCCTCACTGTATTCTTAGATCACAATAATTTATTGAATTAATATAAAAATAATTTAATTAATTTATTGGATAAGTTTTTATTTTTAAAAAATAGGTAACAATAAAAGAAAAAATAAAAACAAAATAAGTAACTTCTTATATACAGGTCAAGAGATACTGGTTATGATTAGCGTCCATAATTTTTAAATACTTGCATATACATATATAAAATTTTTTATTTTATTGAAAAAATGGTATGTGGTATAATTTTTCTTTTGTTATTAGAAAATAAAAAAACAGCAACAACAAAACTTAACTATGCTAAAAAAAAAACTAGTCAAAGTTATTAGAAGCGTTTAAAAGCGTTCATAAACTATCAATAAATTTTATTTTCTTTTTTTTTATATGTAAAGGCATACATACCTACATTCATGTACTCATAAGTTATTTAAAAAAAAAAACTATTTAAGTTATTTGAAGAGTTTAGGTAGTCAAGTATATGACACACTAATTAAATTCCATTAAAATAAATTTTTTTTAAAAACTAAAGATATAAAAAACAAGATAGGTTTATAATTATACTTAAATAAGAGTGAGATAGATATAATCTATTAGTACTGACCTATAACAATAAAAACATAAATTTAATTTTAAATACATATAGAGAAAAATACCAAGTGATTTAATAAATTTTTTAATCACAGCAGGAATTCCCAAAAGTTTTTTCTCTTATAAAATATTTCAAAGCACGCTGTTAATTTATGACTACTACGCGGACAATTATTATAATAAATTACTACCACACATTTAATTTTAAATCGAGGGGTATTTTGATACTTTTTTTTTTTAAATTGATTAGAAATTAAAATGAAGGACGGTTGTCTTAATTTTATGTTTAATGGGGTACTGACGGCTCTTTTTTAAGTTGGGAAAAATACAAAATGTGAACCAAACGTTGATAAGTGACAGCAAATCGAATTTTTTTCTCCCCTTTATTTTGAAATTTGATTGAAATTAAAAAAAGAAAAATTGTTTTCAATCAAAGTACAGTTTCTAATGGATTAGTTTTGAAAAGAAGAACTTGAATTAAAAATTTCTTTTTTTGCTTTTAAAAATTATCTTATCTACAGAATATCAAAAAACAAATCAATAGAATGGGAGAGTTCTTAAATTATTTATAATATAAAATTTGTCTTCTGGTCTGCCACTAATTGAAATTGATTTTAAACTGGGACACCCATTAGAGAAATATTAAAACTTTTATAAAGCATTGATTACAGCTGTTGATTATATGAATCTACAAGGATTTTGAGAGTGTTTCAATATGTAAAATATGATGCAGTACTTATTTATAGATTGAAGGAATATAATAGTATTATTTTATTTTAGTTAAATAGGGTCCAAGTGCCCTAACCACTTACAAATCAAATAAACTAATCAAACTTCATTGATTTGTTGTCAAATATGGTTAAGTGCAAAAAAAAATTTATTATTTGATTAGTGATTAGCGGTTAGTGAAATAAGGCCTTGATTTATTAAGTTGTGCGTAACTCCAGGTTTTCAAACATTTTAGAAGTTTCTTTTTGATTAAGTCGCTTTGTGGAGAATGACTAGAATACAATTGAAATTTTAATTATTTCTAGAAATAAGAACTAAGAACTGGACCAATTAATAGGGACGCCTTTATTAGAATTAACATTTTTATATGAAAGCGCATGTAAATTATTATTATGACAATTATATTTTAAGTAATTCATTTTTTAAACAGTAGATGTCTCTGAACTTAATTTAAAAATTCATATTTTATTATTTTTGTCTGTTGAAGATTAAAATAAAGTCAAAAATAAAAATGAAACGTCCTATAAAATGTAATGGACATCCATATCAATCCCTATATTACTTATCATTTCAAAAAAAAAAAAAAAAATCGGACAAGAGCCAGCAGATAATTTAATTGTCAGCGTGAAATTATTTAAATGGATGGAAAATTTTTTTTTTTTATTAAACATTAAAAAAAAACAGTACTGTTCTTTTATGATTGATTTATGATATTAAATATATGGTTAATAATGTTATAAAAAAAAAAAACAAAAAAAAAAAACAACAACAAAAATTGTAAAAGCAAAAATATTAAATATGAAATCAAAAAAAAAAAAAAATTATTATTAACATAGATCGGAACGTGTTTACCTGTCATGTTATTTAATGTGCATTCAGAAACATTACATTTTTGATTTTTTTTGTCTTCATTAATGCCCTCCATAATGAAATTGGAGATTTTATCAAACAAAACAAACTGTACAAACTGTTTTTTTCTCTAATGCTGCGGTCAGCATTTTTTTGTTTTATTTTTTTTTTACTTGGGTTAAAATTCAAAAATTTAATAATATTTAATTATATATAAAACTTACCATCATACTTTGTAACTATTCTATTATTATATATTTATGTTAAGTATAAGTAATAATGATAATTAATATATTTTAATACTATTTTCATTTCTATATGCACTGTAGATGAAATACAAATACCCTACATATGTATAATATAAATGTAATACTTATATGCATTTATATGTATCCACTCAATTCTCGTGTAATATTCAACTGAACTGAATTTAATTAAAAAGTTATTGTTTCAGTAGTAAATCAGATAAAATTTTATTTTCTGGGTGCTTAATTATCGAATCACTATAAAAATCTCTGAAAAGTTTTATTTTTTTAAAATGAAGTAATAATGATTTTGTATCTGTAGACACTTATGACTTATCAATAAAATAGTTGGATAAAAAAACTTTTTTAAAATTATTGGGATGTTTCAATAAATTTTTAAAAGTAATCATTGTGCAACGGTTATTTAATGAAATCATATCTTAATTTTTTACTATTTTTGGATTATTAATTAATTTGTAAATTAATATAAAATTTATAGAATGCTTAATATCTATAGATACTGTTTTTTAATTGTTAAGCTAAATTCAGTTTTCAATTCTTAGTTAAAACTTAATTCCTAATACTGTATTAGATGCTGACTTATAAACTTATAATTGCTTTTAAGTAGAAGACACTTTAGAGTCGCACAACGACGACTAAACTGAAAAGTGTATACCCTATTTCGGTAAACTTTTTACTTAATACAGATTACTGATCACTTGTTCTGACTTTAACTATAAGAACATAAGTTTTTCTGTAGTTCACCAGTTGTTGCATATAAAGTTATTACTGATAGAGTGTCAGTAGTATGCAATATTCTGAATGGGAAAAAAACTAATCGAAAAACTGTACACTGTTACTCTGGTCTATGTTATTTTAAATAATATGTTATAAGTACTTGATTGGTATAGAACATGTTGGGTGAATAATCAGTGATGTATACAATCATTTCACTTCACATATGTGATGGTGATAAATCCTCTCAGACTAACTTTTCTAACTCAAAGAGTGAAAGGGACAAAAACAAAACAAATTAACAGGTATTTAATGATAATATTCATCTTTTAATATTTGTTCATTAAATTGTTTGACAGATGAACATCAAGTGTTAATATTAGTTCCGTTTTTTTTTTCTTAAATTATTTTATTATATTTTATTTATTTTATTATAAATTAAATTATTTTATTAATAAAATCTCAAATTTCCTGTTAAGTTCCGTTCCACAATGAATATAAAATTTTTGAAGCATGTTAAATTTTTCTGAAGGAAATTTTTTGGTATTTTCTTGAATTTATAATAAAAAAAAAATTTTTTTGAAATATAACAATAAAAAATTATGAAAAAATGCGGAAACATTCACATCTATTTTAAAATAATAAATTAATTTTCATGATTTAAAAAAAACATTTTCCTACAGAATTATTTTTTAATGGAGTTTTTTTTTTTTTGAATTTTTCGATTGGGAAATAAAAACAAAGAAAGAATAAAAATTTAAAAATAAAAAACGCAATCTGACTGTGGATTTTCATCTTTGCAATAAACTGTCGAAATAATCATATTTTTTTTTTTTAAATATTATTTATGTCACTATTCACCACTTTTTTTTTTTTTTTTGATAAGTTTTTATTTTCCATTCAGAAAGACAACGTCAATGTAATTTTAATCTAGCTAACACCACGTGATATAATTTTTTTAATTGTAACACACTGTGCGTCGTTTTGCGTAATACCAGAGCCGAAGCAAAAAAATGCTCAAAAATAAATAAGTAATATTCGTTAATAGTGCAATATTTTTCGAAAAAAAAAAAAAAATTAAATTGAGAGGGGTGTATCGTATCATATTTTATTGTAAATAATTATTAAATTTTTTTAAAGAAAATTATGACAATAGCGTGAAATACACGTTTTTGAGCAGTGGTTTAAGTAATTGAAACGGAAGATACAAAAAGTGTCAAATTATTAAAAAAAATTCGTTTTAAATTAAAAAAATAATTGATTTGAAGTACTTGTAAAATAATTTAACAAAGCCTTGGGGTGGAATAGGACTTTGAGTTATTTGTAGTCCCTTGGATAATGTGAACGTTAATTTTTTTTTAAGTAATGAAACCGTTTGGTGGTTTTTAAGAACTTTGAAATATATTTCATTTTACTGTTGCATTTACTTTTGTAATCATCATTTGATTAGTATTAATGTCCATAATTATGATTAAATGCTAGTAATTATAACTTTATATTTTTCTCTCAGACTACCAGTATAGTATGGGATATTTTTAAAGGCATGGCGCAATTGAAGTGAATCCATAGTAGGCACTGTCGATTGCAAAGATAAAAAGATACATTGCACGAACTGTTTTCAGCATTAACTATCCCTTTATGTAAAATGGATTTAGTTCCTCATTTCAAAAAATTTTATATACAATAATTTATTTAAATATAACCATTAGAATCCATGACTTTAAAAATTTAACAATAAGTTTACTTTTCCATTTTCTTTTTACAAATAATTCTAAACCCTTATAGATACTTTTTTATTTTGAAAACAAATAACTAATTACTTCTATTAATCACCTCTTTTTTTTTTTTGTTTTTTGATTATTTAATTTTCATTGGAAATTCATGTTTAAATAACACTTACAAATGAAAACTATCTTCAAATTAACCTATACTTTATCGTTCCTTTCAAACCCCCAAGTTCTAATTCATCTATATTTATAGATATGTGTTCATTTTATTATTCCATTTTGGTCTTCCTTTTTTTGTACAAAAAGAAGTCATCATTAATTCAAATGTATAGGCATTGTTATATACGTGTATAATGTATTAAGATACATATATATCATTTCTTAAATATGTATATACTTATGTCAATTTTACTTTCATATAATTAATCGAGACAATCAAAAACTAAAGTCTATATAAGTAAAAAAAATTAAATATGTATAATAAAAAATTTATATTGATTGGTTTTGATGCCTTCATTTTGAAATTGAGTATAAAATTGGTTATAAGAAAAATTACTATACATTTTTAATTTGAAAATAAATATGGTGTAGGAAAATAGTTTAGTTAAGATTTTGTATATTATGTTTTTGTATTTTGTAGAATTTAAATATTTGTGCGGCGGTCTATTGAAAAATTTTTGCAATAAAAACTTATTGCTCAGCTCAGACTTGTATGTATATCAAGTACCGGCACAATTGCCTGATTTCAATTTCGATACTATATAAAGTCCAATCTAATATATTAAGAATTAGTAATAGAGTTAATTAAAGATCCAATATAATTCGGGTTGGAATTGAAATTTGGAGGATTTTCAATTCGAGTACTATTGTACTTAATGCATGAAAATATTTGCAAAATATTTGAATACTTGAAAAGTAATTAAATTCTTAGTACCTAAGTATTTCTTGGTACTTCATTACTTGCATATATATTTAAGTGTCAAAAAATTATAAATTAATAAAAAGTAATGACAAAGTAATTAAGTACTTAAGTATCATTTTACTCAGTATTATAAAAGTTAGGTTAAGTGTGCTAAAGTACTCTGTATAATTTTGTAATCAGGGAAAGAACTTTTAAAAAGTCTCAGTTAAAGCAAATAATTTTAGAAAGCTAGTAACTAAAGTATATTACAAAATTTTTCATTTTATTTTAATTGTTGATAAGTGTAAAATCTCATATTTTGAAGACTCAACAAAGCTCGATTAAGTGAAGACTGGAATTTGAAAAATTACAAACATTCGATTACTTCGAATACTTCGATTACTTGAATAAAGCGTTTTTATTATCCAGAATGATTTCATTCACATTTTAGCCCTTATGCAATATTCTATTACTGTTACTTAATTAACGGTATATTTTTTAATACTTATAAGTATATTTTCTATAAAACTTTTTTATAAATATTTATATATATATATACATAATACTTATCAACTATATAAAACTTTGATTAATTTTATTTTATTTATATTACAATTTCTTTTACCACAACACTATATTATAATTTTGCAGAATTAAGTTAAAATAAAAATAAAAAAAAATGAATAAATTTATGTTTCAGTCTTAATTCTTATATAAGTATTATATATTGTATTTTTAAATAATATATTTACATGTTCAAACATATTGTGTGTGTGTATATGTAAAATATTAACATATTAAATATGGGAGTTGTTGAAATAAAATATGGAAGTTACAATGAATTGTCAATCCAAAAATATGATTTATATTTTTATATTTTGCTATTAATAATAAATGGAATAAGAGGAAGCAGTAGTGTTTTCCCTTAGACTTTCTCGTATACTATTTGATAACTATACGATAATTGATTGTAATTCAGAATCATTTAAAATACTTTTAATATATTAAATAACAAATATTTCGAATAAAACACAGGATTCTTGGTCTTAATCTACGGAAATTCAAATTATTTACCGTTAATCTGGATCGGTTAGATTTTTGTAAAACATTTCAATACTTTTCTTGTATAACTAAAGAAAAACTTTTTTAAAATAATAATTGCCTTTATGAATGCTTGTACAGAAAAAGTTGATAAATTTATTAGTAAAATTTATATATATATGTATAAATAATTATGCAAAGCGAGAGGGAAAGAAAATAGTGAATTTATGAAAATTAATTTTAAAATTTCATTTACAGGGTTTTATACATAAAATTTTTTAAATATATAAGTTTTTATTTTATTTAATTTAAATTATATTTACAATTACTTATAAGTTAGTATTTACATAATAAACATTTTATAATTCATAATATTTTTTAAATTATTTCCATCCCTTATACTAACTATAAGTAATTATTTTTTTACCATCTTCTCTGCAATAAGTAATAATTACTTTCCGTTACTAAAGTAATTACTTTTGTATAAAAAGACTTGTGAGTTTTCTTCGATTCCTTCTAGTACAAATTAAAGTACAATCAAATTTAATAGAAAAGGCCTTAGTAAAATTAGAGATTGTGCCTTCTGTCAAAAACTGACGTTTAATTCTATTGCATTTTAAAAAACAAATCGTGTGACTTTGGGTGGCATTTTAAAGAATTTCAATTCATTTGTAAGTACAAAATGTATTCAATTTTTAATTTATGAAATTGTTATAACTAATGACATTAGTTTAAAAAAAAAACAACTTAATTTTAAAAAAGAATTATGAATCAAGTTCTTTAAAATTTTAAAATAATTTCTAACAAAAACCCTAAAAAATGACATTATTAAATAAAAACTTTGATACTTAGTTTTTAATAATTTTTTTAATTTTAATTAAAAAGTCCAAAAAATGATTTTATAAAATCTTAAATGGAAATATAATGTAAATTAATTAAATTAAATTATTGTTTTTTTTTTATGTCTTAAAACTTTGTTGACCTTCATCAGGTGTTTTAATAACTAAGTTACCCTTATTATATTATTGTCAAATGTTAATGGCCTGTTTTCAAAATAAGACTGTGCAAGAAGGTTTAATGTGCAAGATTATTTATTTTAATAATTGTTTACTTGTTTTAATGAAAAACTTTGCTTTTTTTCAATTTTAATTAAACTTTTTTAAATTAATTTTTTCATTATTATGAGGTTTTGTTATATTTAACTGTGTTTGATTAAACTCTAGACAGAAAAAAATGAATTAACAAAAGGTGTTCTACATTTAATTTAAATGACAGTTAAATTAAATACTTTTTAACTCATTTTTTTTTTCCAAAAAACAATAACAAAATTTGAAAATAAGTTCTAGAAGTAAAAATTAAATAAAAGTTTACTAACAAACTGATTTAAAAGTTTAAAAATAAAAAAAAAACCCACTTAACTTTATGTTGATTATCAATTAATTATGGCTTTTACAGTTAAAGTATTAATTATTTTCTTACTTTTCTAAAATTAAAAAATAATCATTTTTATATTAAGTTTTTTATAAATATAAATGTATATATATATATAGATTTCCAAATGTGTGACATTATACATTAAAAGCTAATAATTAATTATCTATTAAAAAAAAGTATTAATTAAAAATACATTTTCAATAATAATAACAACTAACTCATAAAATTACATAATCTATTAATAAAATCCCATCAAACATTATTCAATAATGTTAATCTATTTCTATCTCTTTCTATTTTTTTTTTTTAGTATAGTGTATATTAGTTTGTAATAATAAGTAATTAATAATCATAAAACAAAATGCCATCATATTTTTTTTTTTTTTGAATATAAAGAATCAAAATAACATTTTGTTTTGGTGCTATTTAAGGGAGTTCTTATATGTATATCCACTTCTTATACTTCTTATATATATCAAATGTATATATAACGTTATGTACCTATTAATTCTTCATTACTTAAATAAAATGTTAATAATATTGAAAAAATAAAAATTATAATGTTACCATTTATGTCCCTATAACAACCGTTTAACTTAATACCTATAAGTATGGAACTAAAATTTATTGTTTCTATTAATATGTTAAGTTTTTAATTTTTATTCTAGTACAGTTGGCTACCCAAAAAGGGAAATAATTGTGTTAAATAATAATAAATACTTTTACATGTATAATTTATAAATTAATGTTAAGTACTCTTGCGCCTAGAATTTTTCTTACATAATAAAGACAAGATATTATGAGTTCTTGTAAAATATTATGATCATTCCCCCAAAGATTTGAACTTATGCAAGAGGTCTTATCATATTATCAAAAAGACCCTTTTTTCAAGTATAGTATTTCTTATGTAAATTACTTAGTTCTAAAAGTTTTATATTCCGTTTCTGAAGATATTTTAAGATTTCAACTGAAAAAATAATATTTAAAGAAATTTCCCTAAAAGTATGCTATTAATTTAATTAAATAAGAAAACAAGAGTTCTTAGTTTATTATACAATTGTTATTAATATTGTGATTGATAAATCCTTGCGTAAGATAAAAGTTTCTTAAATTTTCTTCAAAAGAGTAAATAGAAATTGATTACTTATGCTTTGTTAACTATAGCCACTTAGTTACAAGTTATAGAAAAATTGCAAATTATAACTACAATTTAAATTCTTAATAGAATCATTCAAACTTTGAACTTGTCCTTTTAAACAGATAATTAATATCCTTATTCTGGTTTAAGATGTTTTAGTTTTCTAAATTTTAATAAGTACTTGATATAACTGTAACGGATTACAGTAAACGAATTATCAAATAATTAATTCATTTTTTGTTCTTCATATTTTTGCCACAACTGTAAATGAAAATATCACTTTTATATAAAACTAATATTATATACATATATCTATATTATAAATTTATTAAGTAAATGTAATTAAATATATATATAATAATAGTTGTGTGTAATTATATATATATATTAAATATACGTATACATATATATATAAAATATATTAATAAAATAAAATTTAATAGCAAAAAAAGGACTCATTTTATACAATATTTAATTTTTTTTTTTAATAAACAAGAAAAAAAAAAGAAAAAAAAAAGAAGAAAAAAAAAGTAAAAACAAAAAAGGAATTGTAACAAGGATATGACTTTGTTAAAAATAAAATCTTTTTCTTGGTGTCATCGTTGACTTGATTGATAGTATTGTAATTAAAATTTTGTTAGTTATGCAAATATTTTTTAAAGCCTTTTTTTTGTTGTTGTAGTTTTTTGTCCTTATAGTTATAGAAAAAATTATTACTTATTTATATATATATATATCTATATATATTAATATATAGAAAAAAGGATATAATAATTGTTTAGAAAATTACTTATATTGTTAATATAAAATTTTAGCTATCATATGTTTAAAGAATTTGTTTTAAGGATTGAACTATTTAGAAAATTTTGTTAAATTTTTCTTCTTTCTCTTTTTTTTTTAATATTGATGTCTCTTTTCTTTTTTTTCTGATTTTGATTATTTATCATTTACAGAATCATTTGAACTCTCATTAGTTAGTAATTTGTGTGGTTTTGTGTTTAGTAATTATGTCAAAACATGCATACATAATATATGTTAGTTTATGTGTATAGAGATGTGTGTATATATATATTATGAAATCTAATTTAATAAAAAATGAGATTTTATTTGAAATATTGAAAGGGATTAATGTATATATTTATATATATATATAGTTAAGAATTTAGTTTTTTCAATGAAATTAAAAAGATATTTTTCGTATCTGTAAAATATTCATAAATTTTACAAAAAAATACTGTTATTATTTCAAGGACGTTATTAATAGATATGTGTAGGCTTATAAAATTATAGTTTGTTTTTTTTTTTGTGGGGGTTGTATATTATGCTAATTAGAATTATTTAATGCTTAATTGATTACTTAAAACTATTATGGATAATTTAATAATTAATTAATATTTGTGGATAATGGATGGAATTAAAAAAACAAAGAAAACAAAATAAGATGATTAGGAGACAAAAAAAGATT
Source organism: Dolichopus griseipennis (assembly GCA_963082915.1). Classification (NCBI taxonomy): domain Eukaryota; kingdom Metazoa; phylum Arthropoda; class Insecta; order Diptera; family Dolichopodidae; genus Dolichopus; species Dolichopus griseipennis. Next base: position 106,706,861 of record OY720444.1, on the reverse strand, counting down.
TGACAATTAAGTATTTTTTGTTCCCTGGCTTTCATTAATTTGGGAAATTTATGATTTTTTGATGAAACAATTAGTGGTGGTATGTGGTGAATTACTAAATAAAAAGGGGGGATAACTACTGTTAGTTTTGAAGACATGGATATTAAGTTTTTAAGTAATTAAGGATTTGAATACTTTTTTCTGGATTTGTAGAATAAAAATTATAAAAAAAATATAAGATTACTCATTCCATATAGTAATTCATTTGATTGAAAAGTTTTAAAAAAATCTAATGAGTAACGGTTACTTATGAATTACTTTTTTTATCTACTATTGTTATAAAGTTATTTTTAGCACATTTTCAAAAATTTTTGTAAAATTGTACCTATATAGCTTCACTCTGTCCGTCCGTCCGTATGTTTACAAAACTTTTACACCGTTTGAAATAGAGCAAAGAAATTTTATAAATTTGTTATAACAAGAGTTCTGTTAGGTGTATTTTTAATCCGAATACGGCAAAAGATAGCTGGTTTTATAAAATTTATAAATTTTTCAAAGGCAAATGTTCAGGGTTGCCATACGGTCCTTAAATTGAACATTACACAAAACTCAATTTTTGCTAAATTTTTGGCCAAACATATTTTTTGAACGGTTCAAGCTAGGGTCTTCAAATTTTGGGAGAAGTTAGATCTTCAGAAATTAGTAGGAGTCGGTTAATAAAATTTTTTTATCAAGCCCCCATTTTTAGGAGCTATAAGGGATCGAAAATTGAAATTTTGCTATTTTTAAACACCTGTAACTTGAATACCTGTTTAAATATTTTTTCCTTAATATACAAAATTTAAAGGTCCAACATTAAATTTTAACATATGTTAAAAGGGGTTCTTTAAATTGAAGAAAGTGTCTCTCAGTTTTAACCATTGCTTAAATAGCAAAATTCTAAGTAAAATTCCAAATTTTGGTGGAATTTAATTCCTAGAACCTTAAAAAGTTTGGGGGAAGTGAAATAGTGAAGATTATATCCTTGAGAAATTTGGCAACCTTCCCCAGAGAGGGGCTACTAGGACATAAAAAGTTTTTATAAGTAAGCAGTAACTTAGTCATTAATGTATATATTTCCTAAATTAAACGTTAATATTGAAGCTACAATATTATATTCCGATAAAATACTTAGTATGAAACACTATATTATTTTGAAAATATGCTTTTTTAAAAACCCTTTCTTTTTTTTATCACTTGTTTTTTTTTAAAAATGACTTTTAATAAAATAATTTCTAATAAAATAAAGGTATATATATATTTTAACTATTTTTAACAATATTCTAACACTAATTTAATTTCTAATTACACTTAGTTACATTTGTCTCAATCTAAAGTTTTTTGGTTGATGCTTTCCTTTTCTTTAAAAGTTTGTACTACTTTGCTTTTATATCTAGTTGTAACTAGTAACTAGGTTGCAAGTACCTATTCTTATTTGTACTGCAACCCTTCTAAAAAGTTTTTTTTTATAATTTTTTTTTTTTTTTAATTAAATTATGTAACAAAAATTGATTTAAAAATTTTCTTTGAGAAAGTTGTCATTATTTTAATTAAAATTACAAAAAAAAAAAAAACGAAATCCGATTTATCTCATTAAAATTTTAATAAAAGAATCGTTTGTTTAAGTGAGATTTCTAAGAATTAGAGGAAGAATCTTTTTTTTTAAAGCTCAAAAAAAGGGGGTAACTTTATAGTAAAACTGTTGTTTTTTTTTTAAATAAAGAATGAAAGTAAGACTTTTCTTATTATTTGCATAAAAGATTCGATACAGGGATAAAAAGTAAAAATAATTAATTTTATTTTAAAGAAAATTTTATTGATTTTAATTTAATTAATTGTATAATGTTATGTATGTGTATTAATTGTTATTTAATGTAATTGTAATTAAAAACAGGTGTATTGTTTTATTCTGCAAAATTCTGTTGAAAATGTTGAAAATAAAAAAATTTAGACCGCAAACTTTTAAATCTGAATTGTATCTTTAATATACTTTATGTTTCTGAAATAAGTTTCCATCTCTTAAAATTCCTTGAATTATTTGTTAGATAACTTTTTAAACTTTTCTGATTCATTTTAAATTAAATTAAAGTTTTATTAAATTATTTTACAGTACATAAAAAGTATTGGATAAAAAGAGCAATTAACTAATATTTTATTGAACTTAACGGGTAGTTGAGCAAAATTTTCTTATTAATAATTTATTTATAAGTCTTTTTCTATTGTTTAATTATTAAATAAATTGGTTTATGTTTCAATAGATATTGAGCCAATTGAAACGGTGTTTAATTAAAAGTTTTAACTTTCTTTTACCTCGAATCATTCATTCCAATTTAAAAAAAAATGGAAATTTTACTCTTCAATAAACTTTAATCGAAAAATGGTTTTCCTTACTAAGTTTATTTTTTACACTTTTTTTTAATTCTATTATTTATAAATGTATATATATATGTATATTTGAAAATTTATACTTTGTTTAAGATTAAAATAATTTATATATATAAATATATATACATAAATTAAAAAAATTCCTTTTAACTTTATATTTTCATTCATAATCATCACCCAAGATTGTCAATCATAATGGTTTTTCACGCCTTTTTCTGTTATTGTTTTTTTCTTATTGTACTTTTGTTTTTAGAACTCGATGATCAATCATTTTTCTTATAAGTTATAACTTTATATCAAAAATAAACTTTTTTTTTTATTTTATTATAATTTTTTTTTTTATTAAGCTTAAAAAATTCCAAAATTTTTCTTTATAAAATTGGGCTTTTTTTCCCCCTGTAAAAAAGTGATAAAAAATGAAGACACCATCGGTTCCATTGAATAAGCAAAGGAATTCTAGTAGTCTTATATCAAGTTTAAATATATTTAAAAAAAAATAATATTTTTTTAAGGTTCTTGTTTTTCTTCAGAAGTAGCTTATATAAGTAATGTGTATTGTTTTTCCAGCAACCTATAGATATTATTAATGGAGTTCTATATATAAGAAAAAGGTGGGGAGGTGGAAATGACAGTGGGTGAAAATGAAACATTATATTTTTTTTATAAAAATAGAAAATAAATGGAAAATTTTTTTTAAAGAAAAACGAATAAAATTACCTTTTGCGCAATAAGGTAATATTGAAAGAAAGTAGTGTCAGAATTTTTAGGTACGGATATTTTCAAGTTTATTCGATAGCATATATTTTAAGAAGCTAGAGTATGGTCTTACATTACTTATACATATTTAAAAAGATTGTGCCAAATTATTTAAAGCTATGAAAAAAATTTACCTCTTCGGCTTATATTTTACAATACGGTTTTGAAATAATTTTAGCTAATAATCATTTTTTAAGGTACCCAAGCTTTTTATCTTTTTGAGAGTTAAAAAGCTTGGGTATCTTATTTTATTGAAATTTACAAAGCTTGGGTATTTTAAGGAATTTCGTTACGGCTTTGAAATAATTTTAGCTAATATTAATTTTTTTTAAGATACCCAAGCTTCTTATCTTTTTGAGAGTTAAAAAGCTTGGGTATCTTTTTTTAATAAAAGTTGAAAAGCTTGTGTATTTTAAAAAATTGCGAATTACTTTTGGCTAATTCCTTCGACTTTAACACATCCTATTGACGGAGAGATTGTGAGTAATTCAAGTTAAATTAATTATTAGCTTAATATTAGAAAACTGCGTGCCTTGTTTAAAAAGCGAAAATCTGAATTCTGAACTTTACTCTTAATCAGCATTCAAATGAAACTTAAGTTATAAAATATTATTCCAGGATGCATGTGCTACTATAATTTCATAAAAAACAATATCTTTCACAATTTTACAGTTACTTTTAACTTATAGGTTTAAATCCAAAATAACAAACTTAAATTATGGAAACGTGTTTCTTTCTCCTTATTCTTTTATTTCACCCATCATAATCATCATTGATTCTCTTCTTACATACCTGTTTTACTTTAACACATTTCAAAAATAACGTTAGATTAGATACATATATTTACGTATAACTTGTTATTATAATTCTATTTAAAATCTAAAAATGTTCGTATCTTATCTACCTGTTTTCCTAGTATTTTTCAAAAATATGAAAAAGTACAGTAAAATAAACCGTATTAGTTACTTATTGTTTGCTTCAATGTAAGGAATAATGTTTTTCTGACAAAAAAAAATTAAAACCAAAAATAAATAAAGATATATGGGAAGTCGAATCTCAATCATCTAAGTGAGCATCTATATAGATACTGTTTTTTTTTTATCTAGCTATTGTTTTATTATAATTTTTTTTATTTCCAATTTTCTTCTATAAAATAAGAAAAGCTAATATAAAAATGTTTTTTATATCAAATTGAATATTTTATAACCAAATATTGGTACTTTTTATATCTTAAGATACATAAATACATGTATAATATTGAAATATTCTTACCGTTCATAAACAGATAAAGTAAATACTTGTTTATATACAAACAGGATATACTTTACTTATATATATAATATTATTGTATATTTTTGAGGCAATTTTCGCGGAATTTTTTTTTTTATAGACACCAAAATAAAAAAACCAAATTTTATGTACAAAATACCATAAAGTATCTATAAGATATAAATCTTGAAATATATACATATATATTATTGCTTTAAATTAAAAAAATATTTAAAGCAAAAAAATACGATAACAAAAAATCAAAATAAAAAAACGAAGACTTCAGCCCACCTCGTTTCCCTTTTGATTGCCAAAAAATTATATTGAAGGTTACATTGACACCAAATTTTGTATTATATTTCTTTCTCTTTCTTTTATTTTCTAATTTTTTTTTTTATTCATTACTTATTTATTGTTTTCAAATATAATTCATGTTAAAAATGAATCCCTTGAAAGTTTTTTTTTTTTTTTATTTTATACCTGAATTCTACCTCAGCTCCAGAACTACAATATATGGTAAAGGCATTTGTTTGTGTAATACCTGTTATTTGTTGTATATCTGAATTATACCTCAGCTCCTCAACTACACTTTATATAGCATGGGTATCCAATGTACTTTATTAAATTTATTTAATTCAATTTAGTACTTCAATTTGATTGTAACGCCCCGCGTCTTAATAATATTAGAGAAGAGGTGGGATATTTATTTCGTGTTTTATTCAATTTGGGAAATTTAGTGTGATGTACGGGTGTATGTTTTTATTTTGGTGTTATTTTGTACAATAAATACAATTTGTGTTTAATGTTAAGTTTTTGAATTAAATCAAAAATAACTAAAGAATGAAAAACACCCATACCTGTCAAAAACAATTTCTTTTCTGTTTTTTTTTAAATTTTTCCTTTAAGGGTAGGTCTACAAAAATAATTCAGACGCGCAATTTGTAATAAAAATTAAAAGAAATATGATTACAAGAAACGATAAACAGATCCCTTTCTTTATTCAAATATAAATTTTTTATTTTGCAGTTCAAGGTGAAATTCGTTTTTATCTCATTTTAAAAATTTTTGGAAAATTGGATACGTGTAATGGAAATGGAAAGATCATTTAATTTTCTGGATCAATGATGTCAATTAGCTTTTAATTACATGTTATAAAATATCTTTTATATTTTGAAACATCTTTTTTTTTAATACAATTGTCACTGATTTGTAATATTTTAATTGTTTTTTAATTTACAGAAATTAAACTGGATTTTGTTTCTAAGAAGTATAATTGTATTGATACAAATGTACTAAAATTCTGAAGTTTTGTTTTAAAAAGTGAAGGAATTTTATAATCTGTGCAATAGGGGATGGAAAATGTAAAAAATCATCTAGATTAGTAGCATGAAGCTTCTATGCATAGTCCTTGACTTATTTCAACAACAAATCCAGACCCTTTTAAAACAAAACTTTAAAACTTGGGTTATGGTTCTTCAAATAATTAGTTATGGGAATCATTTTAATATAATGACTTAACTGAGGCACGGAATTAGGAATGAAGATTGGGTTTTTTTTTAGAGGGGACAGTGGAAAGAATCGAAATTCACACATCCGTTTTAGTATTGTGTGTGACTTTAATACAATAAAACCACTCTTTTATAAAATCAAACAAGGATAGGGCCTTTAATACAAATGTACTGCATTTTTTTTTGAGAAAGTAGGAAAGGAAACTTGAGGAATTGGGATGGGGGATAATGGATGAAGTAGGATAAAGGGAAAAATATGGCGGGATATTAAGTAGAAGCATGTAAATGTTTTTCTTAAATGTAGTTGAGTCGCTCAATTATCAATTACTAAATCAGGGGAGCACATGGTATTGAATATGGTTTCACAACTTTCGCATGCACATAAAAAATTTTGGAATAATTTGAACAGAGGCATTAATTGTATTGTCATTGCGCTAATATGTAGATATGGCATTAATTGCCTTCTTTAATTTTGTTCTGCATTACGCATTATGTCCTGCAGGAAACACTTGACAAGGCTAATAAAGCTAAGTAATGATATCAATTAAATATTTTATAAAAGGCCTTCCACAACTGCTTCTTTAATTAATATTTTTTCGTTAAGTTTCTCTTAGTAGAAAGTGCAATTAAACTTACGTTCTTTAATAATATTTCAAAAAACTAACGTATATCAAACTAATAAATTCCATGTCATTCTGAATAACGTCTATACAACATAATTCAGTGATAGAATTCCAAAGATATATATAAATTAAGTTTAGATAAATTAAATGTACGAAATATTAGTAGACACATTGATTTTATTCCTTCAAATATCAAATCAACTTAAAATGAAAAGCCTCTTGACGTACAAATCTTATATATTAATATTTTTATTTAATTTTGTTTTTTTTTTTTTTTTGAAATTCATGATGGTTTTCAATAAAATTTAAGCACATCATTATAACGGAATATTAACGGTAAACATGAAAATTCGCAAAAAAAAAAAAAAGCGAAGGTGTATATCACACGATAAGTATATCCTATTTCATATATATACAAACATGCCTACATGCACATTTATTATTATGGTAAAATAAAATAAATATAATATTGAATATCATATTAAATCAGTCATGGTGTATTTCTTTTCAACAACACCATATTATCAAATTAGCAATTGAATGTGAAATATTTTTAGTATCAAGTTATTGCTAAATGTATCAATTCAATAAATACTAAATGCTAATTAGGTTGTCAAAGATCATGAAATAAAAAATTGTATGAATTTTTAGATTTAATTTATGAAATACACTTAGAATTTTGCGCGAATCTTTAAATTAAATTAAAATCAAAATGTACTTTAAATTTTTGAGCCTTTGAAAGTGATAGACACATAAATTAATATTAGGTGTTGAAAAAAAGGGGAATTACCAATATGAGAAAATTTTTTTTTTTAAAGGACTTGGGATTCGTGAAGTCTATGTACGGAAGATTCATAAGTAGAATAAGTTTTTATAAAAGGAATTGCTAATGAGTATACAAGTATATATTTGAAGAAAAAAATTGGTGTCAACGAATAGTACAGTATAATAATACAGACATTGGGTTCAAGAACATAGACATCATGAAATAATTCTAGTATACATCAAATTATATTATGAAGCTCCTATTGAAACCAGTTTGTTGAATAATTGAAATAGACACCAAATAGTTTAGTTAAAGTTCTTAGGTGTAGTGGATCAAATATAAATTTAAACTATCAATGATTTATTTTGTGACATATAAATATGTATAAGTATCTTAAGATAATTAGCTTTTTTACTCTTCGTATTTTAGTCAAATAATGTAGTTTTATTTAGTTGATTATTTATTTATTTATTTCTTAAGTAGTTACAAAGGCTAACAATGCATTTGCAAATCAATGGGTCCCTTTCCTTTCGGATTTAGACCGATGGAAAGATGATATGTTTATGTCATATATGTTAAATTTTAACTATGCATATTCATTTGGTCACCATGGAGATTTTGTAAAAAAAAATTTTATTTTTCAATTAAATATTTTAAAATCCGTAAGGAGAAACTAACTCGCATCCCATGGGTTGATAAGCCAAATGCTTAACCACTACATCACCAAAGCCACAGTTTATTATTTTGAATCTTAGTTTAATTAATAATTAGTATATAATTTCAGAATATAGCTTCCATCAATCCGATCCAATGAAAAATTCCATCTAAAATTATCAAAAATCTTTTAAAATATATACAATTTTATTAAATTATTTAAAATTAAATTTACAAATTTTTATAAAATTTCAGCATTTTTGGAATGTTATACTTAAAAAAATCTTAGATTTTATTATAATGTAATAACAATAGAATAAAAAATCGATGAACAAACAAAACTTATTTTGAAGGAAAATCAAAAAAAACCCAATTCATAAGTTTATTATAAAGTACAGAATTATTTGTATATTACACAATATCTAGATTTGGTTATTACTTATGTAAATATACATATACATAGTTATTACTTCCTAGTCTATTGAACAAATATAAAATTATTTCTTGAAATTAAACTTTTTTCTTAAAAAAAAAAAACAAACAACTTTTAAATTCAGAAAAATTTTGATTCTAAAAAATCTAGAAAAGTATCTAGAGAAAATAATCTGTAAAATTGTAAAATTCCAAAAATTTTATAACTGAAGGTGAAATTAAATTATCAAAAAAAAAAAAAAAGTTTTTATATTTCCTTACTATAGGATATTGAACTGAATTTGAATACTATTAGAAATTTGAAAACTTTTATATAGACTTCCACGTACATAGATTTCATGAAAATAGGAAAACTTTTTACAAAGTTATATAATCCAAAATTGGTAAAATTGATTTTGGTTTGGGGGCTGAAAATAAAATAAATTTTTAATGATTTCCTGAATATAAGATACTGAATTCAATTCATGGAAAAGAAATAGTACCCAATTTACGAAAAAAAAAAAACTTTATTCTGTACATTTCAAACCTCCTCCATTAGATCCTGTTAAAAAATCAATCTTTGGGTTAATTTTAAATTTTTTTTTTAAAAATTTACACCATTATATACGTCCTTATTGCCTTGGAGGCTTTCTGTAAAAGTCTATTGTAAAAAAAATTGTTTGCTGCTGTTTTTTTTTTTTTTTTACTTCTTTGTAATTTTCAATGGCATCATCATTAAGAACATGTGTTCAAAATTTGTACTTGGCAAATAAAAAAAAAAAAAAAAAATTCGAATTTTATATGAAAATAATCGATTTTTCATTATTCAATAGGAAAAAAAAAGTAAAAAATCTTGTTGAAAGTTAAAAAACGTTTATTATTAACATATTTTTTTATTTTATATAATTTTTTTTTATAAACGCCTCCTACTTGCCAAACATTACACACACACACACCTATATAAAAACTTGTAAAAAAGGACGAAAAGTACATTAACATTTGCCATTCAAAAACAAAAAACCCAGAAAAAAAAGGAAAAGCTCAAGGCCATTTACAATACATTTTCTTTTAAGTAGGTATTGTACTTAAAAAACATTATTATGTACGTATATATTAGCATTTAATTCTAACTGTAACGTTTTTTTTTTTGTGATTTAATTATTACCTGAAACTCACCGTTATTATAATTAAAGTCGTTAAGTTTTTTTGGTAATTGCATGATTACAAGTTGTTGAATTCAAAATACTTTAAAAAATTATATTAAATGCCTACAAGTATGCAATTCCATTTATGGGATTTTTTCTTATCCCACTTTTTGTTTAATAAAAATATTTTAAATTTAATATTTTTAAAAAAGTAAATAAAACTTTTAAATGTGTCTTGGAAATATTTTTCAAAAAAAATTTTGATAAAAAACGGACCAACATAACGAAGGATCTACAAATATATAAAACTTTTCATAGGAAAAACTCACTTCAAAATATTTAAAATATATTCCATTTAAAGATTAAGTATATATAATAATATAACTATATATATATTAGTATTTATAAATTGTAAGCAGATTACAATTTACGTAAAGGAAATATATATATATATATAAATGTGTAGATGTGGGTACATACATAATATGTGTAGGTACAAAACTTCATATGTAAATCAATTTTTATGTTTAAAAGGGAAAAAAAGAAAATTATAAATAAAATTATATTTTATTCTTTACTTTCAAGGTCTTTTAACTTAATGTGGTATTATAAACTTTTTTTTATTTTATTTTATTTTTTTTTTTTTTAAATTTAAATTTATGTATGCCCCAAAATTTTCAAGTGAAAATTTACTCTGCAGCAGATAATTTAGACTCTGCAAGATAAATTGAAATATATTTTCATTTTTTAAGTAATTTAATGTTATTTAATTTTGATTGGCATTTTTGATAGATATTTAACTTTGAAAAATTATTTAAAATTTTTTTTTACAATTACTTAATATCAATTATTATGTTTTTTTTTTTTGAAATTTTAAATATTATTCTAATAAAATTTAGAAGAAGATTTATAAATGTTTTTAAATAAATATATAAATAAATTGATTTATTTATGAACTATCTATTGGATTCACAATCTTGATTCCGAAAGTTGTTTACTCAAAAATAGTGTACAATATAAAGTTAAATAAGTAAATATATAATATGAAGTTATTAGTTAATAAGTAACAATATACATTAAGGGATTCAAGGACGTTATTTGAACATTTGATAAAAGTTTTCGATTAGCTTCAGATTTTGATTTTATATAAAAGATTTAATTAGAGTTCATATTATTTCTTGATAATTAACTTAATTTAAAATATGTAAATGCTTCTAATAAGGACGATGTTAAGTTATTATTGAAATACGGACATATGCTTTATCACCACTTTTCTTTGTATAATTTACAACTAAACCCAGTATTTACTTACCAACTTTCACTTACTTACTTACTTACCCCTGGTGGGGCATAGGGTGTCAACAAATCCTCACCACCTTTCATGATCCTTAGCAATTCCTTTTAGCTGTTGTAACCATGTTTTGCGTTGCGCTTCTGCCTCTTTGAAAACAGTACTTTTTCATGTTTTCCTTGGTCTACCCACTCGTCGTCTGCCTGGTGGATTCCACTCAAAACATTGCCTTGCTATGTTTTCTTCTGACTTCCTCAAGGTATGTCCGATCCATCGCCATTTTCTCTCTCGGATCTCGACCTTAATCATCTTTTGGTTCGTTTTTTGCCACAGTTGTGTGTTGTGGTAATGATTTGCGGCCAACGAACCCTTAAGATGCGGCGTAGACAACGCTTTATATACGTTTGCAACTTTTTGGTGATAATGGAGGTTACCTTTCATGTTTCACAGAAGTATAGAAGAACGTCAAATCAGTACTTCTATACTTTCACTGGTTTTAATTAATTACCAACCTGTTCTTAATTTTGTTCTATATTTTTATTCAAAAAAAAAAAAAAATATAAAATAGAACAGTTTTACCATTATCTTTAATTTTGTATTTTTAATTACAATTCTTTTACTTTTTACCAACCAATTGTGCAGAAGAGATGAAAACGTTCCAAAAGTACAGTAATTTACATTTTTGCTTTCATTAGTTGGTTACTTTTTACTATTATATAAATTTCATCTCAAATACCAGTTACATATTTTAATTTAATCCCTGAATTCTAAATCTTTTATTCCTAGAATCAGAATTAAATAGTTGGAAAAAAAAGAAAATTTCTTAAAATTGAAGCAACTGGAGGCATAAATCTTTTCTGGTACTTAATTTTGTATTTTTTTTTTTTGTGTTCTACAATTTTTTTTTTGTATCTTCAGATACTTTTTTTCATTTAGAATTAAATTTTGTTCTGTAGGTGGGATGTTTGAAATCTTTTATTTATTCAGTATCTGTTTTTTTTTTTTACTTGTTTTCAGATTTTAATGAATTAAAGCATAATGAGTAACTAGTTAGTTAAGTATATAGATTTAATTTTATTTATTTTATTTTGTTTTGTTTGGTCAATCTGCAGATAACTATGCTGTTAGTCTGAGGTTAATAGAATGGTGGAGTAAAGTATTGTGGGTAGAAGTTGTTAATTACGAATTCAAAAAAAAATAAAAACTTAATGTGAATTCTATTATGTATTAAGTAGTACAAAAATTTTTGAATTAATTAGTTTTATTTTGAACACTGCCCTATCAAGAGGGGAGGGATTTTAAAGAATTTCTAAACTTCAATAATAAGGAATTGATTTTGTAGTTCGTAAATTGGTTTAAATTTATTGATTTTTCATTTAGTATATAACAATAACTGAATATTTGTCAAGGACCACGACTTCTCTCATCTTTGTAGGATCTTTTACAATTTCTTTGAATGCAGGGTTGGAATTTAGAAAAATTCAAGAGAGAAGTCAAATTTTTTCTTCTGAAGTTTCCATTCTACCCTTGATAGACATTTTGTCTCAACATTTCAGCCATTGTACTGCATTGAGTGCTTATCCCATTATTGTGATTATGGTAGGCGTTTTTTTTAGTGAATAAGAATCTTACATTATCAAGGGATACAAATTTTCAGGTGCATTTTGAAGGTTTTTCGTTTTTAGGAATAAAGCAAAAAAGTACTAATTCCAGTGATTTCCATGATTAATATTTGAAATTTGAAAAGAATTAAAACCACAGCTTTGCAGGGGTCGTATTTGTTTAGACTCGCATTATTAAGTATTGTATAAAAATTTTAATTAAATTTGTTTTAAACACTTAGAAGCAGTCTATTTAATACCATTGCAAAAGCGAATACAAATAATTTGAAGGTTAAGTTTTTGAAGGTTACTTGGATTTTTATTTGATTCATATCCAATATTTAATTAATTTGTTACAAAAACATAAACTTTTTGTATACAAATCATGCTGTGGCTAAAAAGATAACTAATTATTTCCTATCCTATATGAATGTTATCAATCAATAAGTATTTAATGAAGTTCATTTAATAGCTTAAATAGATCTACATTTAAGGAAGTAAATCAATAGTAACTCAATTCAAGTGTATGAGGAAATTACTAAATTTTTTGTATTTTAGTCAGTTGGTAATTAAAACAAATAATAAAAAAAAATTTTGGCTGAAGAGTGACGGATTTTATTATCTGCCTAAATATCTATTAAAAGAAGTAAGATAAGTACATTCATTTGTATATTACTTAATAATATTAAAAAGCCTTTTGATTTATTCAAGAATTAGGAAGAACTGTTTTTTAAATGAAAGTGCTTTTAAAACTTTTGTATAGTAATATTGATTACTGATTAGTTTTAAATATTTATAAAATTTTCGTACAAGATAGTTTTATTCTTTGAATACTCTTCAACTGTCCTAAAATTTTTGAATAGTGGAACGGATTCTATCAATTCTATCGTTTCTCGTTTTAACCAGATATCAATTACGAAATCTGAAAACTTAATTTAAAATTAGCAAATTTTATTTTTATATATTTTTAAATCATATAAATTTTTATGAATTCTGAAAGTTGTAATTCAAGTGCATTTTTTAAGTTGCCTTTAATGCAAAACGGATTCTAAGGAAATCTTGAGGATTCTAATTAAAATTTAAATTAGTTTTAGTAATCGTGATTGTATTCGTTCCTTTAAACAGTCTCTTATAAATTTAACCTCTTATACTTATCATTAAAACCATTTGAATTTTTACAAAAATTAATTCTACACCTTTAGAAAAGCCATCCTCGAATATGTTAACCAGTTCAACTATATCGGTAGCATAGTGACTACTGATGGTGGTGCGGAGGCAGATGTGAACAACAGACTTAACAAAACAAGGGCATCATTCGGACAGCTTTACCCAGTATGGAGGAGCAACCAAATCTCCAAGAAAAAAAAGTAAGGATCTTCAATGCTTGCGTAAAGACCTTATTAATGTATGGAAGCGAAACATGGATGATATCCAACAACATCAAGATACAAGTCTTCACTAACCGCTGTGTGCGCATAATCTGCAGAATATTCTGGCCTAGCAGAATAAGCAACGAAGGCCTATGGAGTCTTACAAGAGAGGAACCCATACTGAAGCAATTAAGAAAGAAGAAATGAAGGTGGATAGTATGGCCTTGGAGTGGAACCCCCAAGGAAGCAGAAGACGCGGGCGTACATATATTTAGCGAGTTCAATCAGTGCAACCTCACTTTGGAGAATTCAAAAACAGCAGCAGAAAACCGGGTGAGATGGCGATGTCAAATGGAAGCCCTATGCCCCTCGCGGAGTGAAAGGACAAAAAAAAAAAGAAAAAAAAGAATATCATAGACTCCATTTCATTTAATTTCTTCAAATTCTATATTGTATTATTGTAAAAATTATTCTAAGCTATAATTTATTTTTATACAATTACTTTTAATAAAAAATAACAATTTTATTATGAAAATACCATATATTACATAATTAATTACTTCCTATAAGTACATAAAACATTATAGTACCTATTTATTATAAAAAAAAAGAATTTATTATTAAATTATGTCTAAAAGAATTTAATTTTTATTTTTACATTTTTGTCTAGTAACAATAAAAAGTAAAGATCTGCTGCCTGCTTCTTTGGAATTTCTGAAACCACCATCTTGAAAACCTCCACCAAAAACTCTTCAGATTCCAAAATCTAATGAAAACAATGAATACGCTTTAATATCATGTACTTATACATTTCCATTTCTATTTGAAGCCACTTCCACTTGTTCAATTCAATTTCACAAAAAATGAAAACAAAATTTCTTTTTTTTTTTTTTTTTTTTTTTTAATTTTCAAGTAAATTTTCCCATTTTCTTTTGTTTTTCACTCTTATTTAATTTGTTTTGTATATTATTTTACTTAATTTTCTTTAAATGGAAAATTATACACATAAAAAGTAAATAAATGGCATGAATAACGTTCAAATGACGAAAAATTTTTGTATTAACTGCCATTTGCTTCTTATTTAATTTTTTTTACTAAATAGCATAAAAACAATAGTCTTAGAAATAATTTTGATGATAATTTCATCTCATCATAAAAAAAAAAAAAAAACGCAAAATTAAAACAAGAACAGAAAGATGAACATCATATCTAAAATCGTCTAGGAAGTGTATATTTTGTATAAGGAGTATCAACATTGTATAATGTGCTCCTCAAAAACACAATTCTATCGCAGCTCAAATATAAAACAATAAACAATTTCCATTTTCATTTTATTAATTTTTTTTTTTCTTATTCTGTTGGTACCTTACCACCACCATACCTTTATCATTTGGTATCAAGATACACAAACACATTCTTTTATTAATCTAGAAAAATACGAAATGGAAGTGTAATATTTGTTTCATACCTTGTTATTCTGTACTTTTTTAATATCTTCAAAATACAAATTCCATACCAACATTTTTTTCATTTTTTCCATTTTTGTATTTTATATCTAATTTGTAGGCTCTTATATACCTTAATCTCACCTTAAGAGATGAAACATCGTACTCTAGATACATTTAAAGATACATTTCTCTTAAAATACAAAAATAAAATAAAATAAAAAAAATCTTTTTTTCAATATATACTTTTATTAAAGTAGTACTAGCCCCCTAAAATGCAGAAAATAAAAAATTGAAGGTAGATCTTGGGAATTTGTTACTGTGTTAATATAAAAGTAAATTGCTGGTATAAGAAACAGTTCTTTTAATGTTTCAAAACTTTTAAGCTTAAAATGTTGAAAAATTTCATTAACCAAAAATTGATGGTAGATATTTTGCATTTAAAAGTAAATTGCTGAAATGAAAGACAGTTTTTCTTTTTGTTAAAATTAATCCAGCAATTTACTTTTATATTAAAACACTTTTAAATGCAAAAGATCTGCCATCAATTTTTGGTTAATGAAGGAGGATCGAACTCAGACCTATTTACACCGTCAGCCACTTTGCTAACCACTGAAACATACAATTCTTATAAATTTATGGTCAGATTTCTAATATTAATGTATCACTAACTGACAGAATGAAAAATAAAGCCATAGACACAGGCAAGTTCAATTAAAAGTATATATATAAAATAAAAAACATCAAAACAAAAGATACAAAAAAAAAAGAATATAAAACAGCAATTGGGATACTTAATATTTGAATAAAATTAATTTTTTAAGAATGAAAGTACAAAATACCTAGAATATTTTTTTCCAGGTTAAAAAAATAAAAATAAAAAAAAAAGAAATAAAAAAAAAAATAAAAAGATATTTTGTACACAAATAAATAAAACGTTTCACCAAGAGATATTCAGAGTTTCCTGCCCATTATTTTGTTGTTCTTATTTTTGTTTTTTTTTCAGTTATTCTGTTATCCCTGAACAGGATTTTTATTTTATTCGTTATACTCATAAGAAAAGAATCTCTACAAAAAAATGTTTTACCTGAATACCAACCTAATTTTATTTTTACCTGTGAATTCTTTGGCCTTTCCTGATTTTTTGAAGTCCTTACCAAAAAATATCTTATCCAAAACTACAAGAGAAAGTATTGATTTTATTTTGTATATTTATTTAGCGCCTTTGTTATTTGCTTTTAAAATAGTGTATAACACTTGCGTAACTTATGTATAACAGTTATATATTGAAAATACTTGTGAAAATATAACAGTGGGAATCAAAAAAACTTTAAGCGTGTATGGCTTATGGCCTCCTCCAATTTATTAAAGAAACAAAAACTACTTACAACAACAAAATGTAAATCTTAATCTTTTCACATTTTCCATTTTGTTGCCCTATTATATTGTTACTTACCCTACACACTTTTTTTTCGGCTAATAAATAAGTACTGAGAGGATAATAAAAAAATAAGTGTGTAAGGGAGTGTAATATCAATATAGAAATCACCTGGAATTACATAAGTACATATATATATATATATATATATAACATATTCCAAAAAGAAAATGCTAACAATAACAATAATAAAAAAATAAAAACAATCTTTATAAATCGCAATAGAATATAACGGTTATTGTTTCTTATGAGAATAATAAAATCGCGATTTTCTTTTACATTTATTTTTTTTTTATATTTTAAACCATGGTTGGTCTGAAGCGTATTTTTGTATCATTTTTGATACATTTTCATTATTCAAAATACATTGTACGGTTTGGCCCAAAAAATGGTTTTTTGGTACATTTTATTAATTTTATGCGAAATATGAAAAAATTCAGTAGATTTTCCTATTATTTTTTTCAAATATCGAATTTTTCAAACTATTATAATATTAATATAATAATTCCGTTCCACTTCTCTTAGTTCCATTGTAAAATTATGTCGATCAACATATTATGTTTATTGGGTTGTAAGCTTGTTACTATTTTTGCTATTTTTGCGTTTAAAAAGGCCATATGTTGGTGGTGTGTTATTGTGTTTTTTTAAAATTCAAAATGAGTTTAGCAAGGTAAGTTTAAAACAATAAATTTATAGCTATATTGAATTGAAAGTTTATTTTATTTTTTTGGATTGTTTTATTTTTTGGATTTTATTTTAGTTGGATTGTGGAAAAGAAACCTAGAATTACAGAGGAAGTTGTTTTTGTCGCTCGAAAATAATTAACTATCTAAGTTCGTGGTGTGTTATTGTGCTTTTTTAAAATTCAAAATGAGTTTAGAAAGGTAAGTTTAAAACAATAAATTTATAGCTATATTGAATTGAGAGTTTATTTTATTTTTTTGGATTATTTTATTTTTTGTATTTTATTTTAGTTGGATTGTGAAAAAGAAACCTATAATTACAGAGGGAGTTGTTTTTGTTGAACAGCAACAGACCGATGTCGTTGAATTGGAATTGGAAAGCGAGCAAACAACAAGTGTGTCTCAGAATGAGGTTGAAATTGAAAACATAGAATACGTTCCTCCAATAAAAAAAACAAATTTATCGAATGACGGTGATCGTAATTTCAGACAAATTTGGAAAGAAAAATATCCTTGGCTAACCATCGGTAGCGATAATAATAAAATATGCTCTGTTTGCGAATCAAAATTTACTGGTGGTGCCTCTCATATTGCTAGACATGAAGAAAGTTTGCGACATATTAAATTAATAAAAGTAGCCAAATTTACTCCAAAAATTTCTGCATTTGTTAAAGATTTAACGCCAGAAATAAAAAGCAGTAGAAATTTAGAAATAACGCTTGCGTTATTTGTAGCTGAACACAATCTGGCATTTTCAGCTTTAGACCATTTACAAAAGTGTTTAAAATCTGCGATTCCAGACTCCAAAATAATAACAAATTTTTCCATAAACCGTAAGAAAGGAAAGAATATTCTGACAAATATAATAGCTCCAGAAAATAAGAAACAAATTGTTACTTTGACTGAAAAAAATTATTATTCGTTAATAATCGATGAAACAACTGACGTTGGTTCTGTTAAAAATTTAGCAGTTATTGTTAGAGTTTTTGATTGTGATGAAGTAAAAGATAGATTTTTGGGTCTTATTGCATTAACAAATACAACAGCAGCTGGCATTTATGAATCTTTAATAGAATTTTTGAATCAAAATAAAATAAAAATTTCAAATTTAATATCATTTACTGCTGACAATTGTGCGGTAATGATGGGGGCCAAAAATGGCGTACAAGCCAGATTAAAAGAATTGATACCAAATATTTATATTCATGGTTGCATATGTCATAACCTTAGTTTAATTGCAAATGTAGCACATTCTCAATTGCCAAATATAATTGACAAAGTTATGCATCTTATTAATCATCATTTTTGTCATAGCCCTAATCGGAAAGAACACTTTGCAGAATTCCAAGAATCTTTTGGAGCTCCTTTACACGCAATTTTACGACTTAGTGTAACACGATGGCTGTCAAGAAAGGCAGTTGTTGATCGTTTATTGGAGCAATGGAGCCCGTTACAATATTATTTCAATCTACAAAATTTTGATGAAGCTTATGGCAACGAGAATATAAAACAAATTTCAGACGCTCTTGCTGATCATAATATAAAAGTTTATTTTATATTTTTGTCATATGTGTTGGAAATAATAAATGCAGTTAACGTGGAAATGCAATGTGAGGGTGTTCAAGTTCATGTATATATTTCTAAGATGAAGTATTTATTTAATATGATTGGTCGAAATTTAGTTTCAAAACAGTATTTAGATAACACAAGTATGAAAGACATGGATTTCAAAAACAATCATCTGCCTATCAACGACATCTACTGCGGTGTCCAAGTTGAGGAATTTTTAATAGATAAACATTTTTCAAACGCTGAACGTGAAATTTTTTTAATTAATGTTAAAAATTATTATATTAAGTTTTGTGAAACTTTCAAAAGGAAAATTAACTTAGAAGATTTGGTTCTCAATTTTATTCCAAAATTTACACCAAATGCAGTTGTTTCTGGAGCAACGAATTCTGTTTTACCAATTGTACGAACTCTGTTTCCGGTGGATGAGATGGTACTAGCAGAAAAAATCAATAATGAATATCGTGCATTAGCAGAGCTCGATGATATAAAAAAATTTAAAGATTTATGCATTACTGAATTTTGGTATAAAATTGGACAAATAAAGAATAGTTTAGATGAACCGATGTTTTCAAATATTTCTCGAATTGCAAAAGGTCTGCTTTCGATTTCACACTCCTCAGCTAACGTAGAGCGCGTATTTTCATCTTTAAATTTAAATAAAACACTGATTAGAAACAGATTAAAGTTAAATACAGTATCTTCTTTGTTAGAAACGAAAAGTTTATTAAAAAGCAGTAAAGCAGATTGCTCCAATTACAAATTTCCGACTAGTGTTTTTAAGAAAAATCTAAATCAATCTGATTCTGATTCCGATTCAGATTAAAATATCATTATGAAAACAATTTATCAAATATGTATATGAATTTATTAATTTTTGTCGATATTATTTTATGTTAAACTTATTTTTAGTTACTTATGTGATTTTTTTGTTTTGAGACACAAGACTGAAGATGTGTTCTCCTGTTTATGTTTTTTTTTATATTATTTGAATTTATATATAATAAATAAATGAAATTGTTTATTTTTGATACATTTTCGTCTCATTTGGTACATTTTTTTTCTATAATTTGGTACATTTTAAAATATGTCCATCCCAACACTGTTTTAAACATTATTTTATATTATTAATATGTGTACGTATATATTTGTATGAATATAGCTCTATATATATATTTATGTATGTATATATGAAGCTACAGTTATTTTTAGGAATATAATTTTGTGTTGTTCAATGCTTATTCAGGTAAATACTTAAGGCTTTACATTTTCTTTAATTTACAATATTGTCTGTATTAATATGCTTACATACATGTGTATGTATGTAGGGATGTAAATGTACGTATATCGAAAAGTAAAAAAAAAAATATATATGTATATATAATAATTTTAAGGATTACTGATACCATTGAGAGTCTTTAGTCCTTTCAAATATAAGAAAAAAAAACACAGTATAAAATAATTGCCTTGTATCTTATAAAAATTCTGTTATTATGTCAAATAATAAATAGAAATATGAAAATTAGAATGTAAGATGAAAAGAGTAAGATATATAATATGAAAAGAATGAGAGAGATATATAACATAAAAATATAATGTAATGTTAAAGATGCCTTTATGAAAAAAAACAAACGATATTCATTTTAATTCTTATTAATAAATTTTGGATTTAATTTTGGAAAAATTAAAACTGATTTATAAAAATTAAAATATTTTATAAAGGTAATTGTGGATTGTAATTAAAGTGGCCATATATTTTAATTATTTTAAGAAGAACAGATGATGATCTTAGAGAGAATAGAATAAATTTAATTAAAGATATTTTGAGAATTGAATGAGATTTAAAAATTTAATATGAAATAGTGGATAATGTAAAAAATAGAAATTCATGAATATTGCGATAGAGAGTTTTATGAGAGTATCTTTTACAGCTTCTTAAGTCGTTATTAGATTTTGTCGTAAAAGTGGTGAAACGTAAGAAACGCTTTATCAATAGTATATTGCGTGTGCGCAGATCAGAAATGGGTTTTGTTAATGGATCAGTAGAAAATCTAAATCTTTATTTTACTAATTAATTTTAGATTTTTATTTTAAAATTCATAACTATTGAATTATTTTAACATAAATTTTTTTATAATTAAATTTAACTAATTCTAAATTTAATATACTTTAATGGAGTTAATATGATCATTCACAAATAATCAATTTAAAAACTATATGAAACATTGTAAGATAATTTAAACCAAAAGTTTATTTATAATGTGAAATATTCGCCTTTTTGTATACATATATATAATAAAGCATTTTAACTCCAAAAAATTTAATACATTATCAGTGATTAACGAAGAAACAACAACAAAAAACATAAAATTATTTTCTCAATATTTGATGTTCAAGTTTAAACTAATAGAAAATTTTCTAAAGAGAATTACATTTAAAGTACTTAACTCAACTATATTAAAAGTAAATAATGTATATATATGTATACATCAATATTTTATATATTGGTTTTCTAAAAACCAGTTATCTGAATAACTAAATTTCTCTGTAAAAATTACACTAAATTTAAAAACATGGTTAAAATTTAAATACCTTTGGGTTAACCAAACTTTGATTTAATATAACTTGGATAAGTACTTATGTATAAATTAAATTTTCTTAAATGGAATTTTCATTTGCCTGACCTTTACTTTGTTGTGACTTTCTACTTTATTAGTTTTGGTTCTAAATCAGAAATGATATTTAAAAAAAAATATATTATTGAACGTTTTGACCAGACCTCTAGACTAACGAGTCAACGTTTTTACTATTTAAAAATGTTATATAAATTATTCAGAATATATTGCATATTTAAAGGGGTAAATCAATTTTTTTTAATTCTCCTTGAAATTGTGCAAAGTTAAAATGATTTTATTGAATTTGTTAAAAGTGTGTTTTTAATATTTTTAATAACGATAACATTTTGTAACTTTGTAAAAACGCTTTATAAACGATGTTCTTTATCTTAAATATACGAGTACACACCCAATTGCATACATGTGTCCTGTTTTCCTTACTTCCATTTAGTTAAATTCCATGTGCTAAGATTGTATATTTATATTATAAGTAATAAGTAAATGTATATTAATATCATAGTAAAGCAATCGTATATGTTGATTATTTATATACCTTTATATACATTGCGATACAATTTAGCTTTCAGGAAACTAAGTTAATGGAAGCAAAATGTAATAAAGTAACGTTTAGATTTTATGCAATTTTATATAAGCATTAATAACAATTTTAAAATAGATTCAACTTATTCGCTATTGTATATATAGAATTTAGTATTAGTTAGTCTTTAAATGTTCTATACGTAAAATTATATATTCATTGAATTCTTTATTCATACATACATAGTATATATATTTAAAATTCATTGAAGAATGAAGTCAATCAGTAAGTCTTTGAAATAAAAATAAAGAATTTCATATATACAGATGACTTGGTAGATGAGTAGATCGAACATTTGAAATTATGCACAAATATATACATACTTGCTATATATATAATTATTAAATATATTTGGTATAGTATATAGCACCTCAATCAATTTAATTACAATGAAGGAAATAATATTATATTTTATTTTCATTTTATATATTTAAATACTTTGTATATCGTATAATGCAATATTCTGAAGTCTAGAGTTTCATTTTTATCTGAGTGAATCTTTTGTATGTATTTTAATAAAATCGATAATTTAAGATAATTTGTATATAAGTATCTGTAGAATATTTTTCTGTTTTTGTAAAATAAAATTGAATTTAAATTTAATTAATAGATAGTTAGTGCTTTTGATGTAGAATGAGTGTGGACTTTGTCAATTAAAATATTGTATCTAAAGAATATTAATAAATATGTTAAGCTTCTTTAGGGCTCTATTAACTACGCGTGCTTCGATCTTTAGTTATTGGAACCACGTTGAAATAAATATATCTTAGGTTGAATTCATATAACTTTACTTTATTATTAAAAACAAAATTTAGTAAAAATATTTAAATTAATTAAATTCTATTTTCTTTTTTTTTCAGGTGAGTTAAGCGGTTCTATAATGAATTATTAAAATATTTGTGACACATATGAAGAATTAATTATTTGTAAGTATTGATTGTTTGTTAATATTTGGTGTTACCTTAATTCGTGGATTTATGTGACTCCCATCCCATCGATCATGACTGTACCAAAATTTTGGTCTACATTACTGCATTAGCGTTCAAGGACTATAAGGACAATTTTCTATCACAATTTTTGGTAACCCTAGCATATGCTAGGGTTATTTGATTTTACCATTCAAATCCTTTTCTTTTCGTTCAAAAGCCTTATCAATTCCCAATATAACTCATTAATTACTCCAAATTCAAACAAGCCCTGTTTTTACATCATATACTTAAAATTGATTTCAATCAATGAATATTTTCTGATTGTAAAAATTATTCAAGTGTTTAATTTATTATACTGTAATCATTGATTTAATATCTTATTATGTATATACAATTGGCATTTAAAACAAAAGTATGATTACAATCTGCATTACTATATTATGGAAGTATTAAGTGTAAAGTACAAAATTTTTCATATTTTATTTAACCTGAATTAATGCTATTGGCAATACTTTTTTATTTAACAATTGTACTTTAATTATTAATGTACTACCATTAATTAAGTTTTTAAAAAAATTTAATTGAAAAATGAAAACACTTCATATAACAATTGAATGTTAATATTTCGTTGAATTATTATTTTGTTATAATTAACACGATTTGCAATAATGAAACTGAAAATATAAAATGTATTAACATATAAATAAAACAAGTAGACAAAGAAAAATTGCATAGTTCAAGGATACCGACATTAATTTTAAATAATTTTAATTATCTTTTTACAAAAAAAAATTTTTGTATGAATTCAAGGTTCATAAAGATTTATGCTGGAAAATTATTTTAAAAATTTTGTTTTGGTCAGACATGAAACCAAAATTATTTCACCCTTTTGGTCAAATATGCGGGGTATTTATTCTCTCCGAAAAATTGTTAATTGTCCTGATTGGGGTTTTACTATAAGCTGTTATTTTTTTTAAAACCAATTAGTATTGTGGTAAACTCATTAAATATACTCTAATTTATAAATTTGTTAATCAACACAATGTATAACTAAAGAGTCGTAGAGTTTAAACTACTAGGGGATTAAATAATTGAAGTGGGATATTTTACTTGTTTCATAATCCTAGCAAGTGACAATGGAAATTTCAAAGCCACCCATTGTAACTGTGCGATGTTCTTTTGGGTAGTGCGCGACTTTAACACTCCAAAACCACGGCCCGTTTTGAATCAAACTTTATGGTGGAACTTGTGATACAAATGTTTAGTTTGGTTAAGAGGATGGAGATATGGAAGGGTTTCGAGATTTGGGTTGAGGATATTTTGGATTATGGAGGATTTGGAAAATTAGATGTGATATTTAGAAGAAAGATGTGAATATTTTTCTTAAATTTAGTTAAATTGTACACACATATATTATCAGAGAACACAGTTGGTGGAATATGGTTCCATAAATGTGATGAAGGTGTGGCAAATGAATTTCCATAAGCTGTGTTGCGTCATCTAATTAGTTCAATTGTTTGGAGATTTGCATTTGTTTCCAACCTTGTTTCTCCTTGTAAATTTTGAGTGAAGGAAATAATTATTTGATTTTTTCAAAATAGGTGTTAGTTTCTACAAGATATCTACCAATAAGGTAAACACCCAACTGTGCGATGATGGCTGAGTGAGTGAGTGAGAGTGAGTGTATTGAATTCGGCTTTATAATTGATAATAGGAGCAATTAAATATTATTTCATTTTTTTTTAATTTAAATTTGTTACTTAGTCTGTTACTAAGGTTTTTGAAGAAGCAGAACAGACATTTACATTAGCTTGATTTATTGATTTAAATTATAATAATTAAAATTATATATTTGTACTATTTTTAATTCAGTTCTAATAAATATGAATATATTTTCTGCGTACATTTTTTGGAACTGTCCCAATAAAAATCGAAAAAAAAACTTAAAATTTGAAATAAGCTATTTGTTATAAATATCATAGAATTATTAAATAAGAATAATGATTATAGTAATTATTTTATTAATAATTAGCCATATTTATTAATATTGTAATATTCTTTGTTATATTTCATTAATTTTTTTATTTCAATAATTTTTATTCAATAATAAAAAGAATTTCTTTGTTAACATTTTTACATACAATATAGACAATACATTTAATATTTTTTATCTATATATGTGTGTGTGTAATTTCCAGTTAAATACGAATTATCCTTTTTTTTTAATTTCATACTGTTACTTTTTACAAAAAAAAAAAAAACCAAAAATCTTTTTTAAAATAAATAATACAAAACATATATGAAGTAATATATAAAAAATTCTATACATGGATCTACACAGGATCTACAGGATTCAATTCAGTATAATAATAAAAAAAAAAACACTAAAAAAAAATAGGAAATTAAAACAAAAAACTTTTTTCGATGTTAAAAAAAAATAAAGAGTGCTAAATTGATGAATAGCTTTTTCAGTCTTACATTTCTTTAATTAATTTCGTCCTGGAAAAAAGGAACAAAAAAAAAAAAATAATAATACAAAAAATAAATATGTTTATATAATTAAGAGAATTTATAAAATATACAGAGTGTCCATTTAGTGAAGATCAGTTGAATACAATTACTTTGAGGAAACTTGACCATGTTAAAAAGATTGTTTTTGCTGCATTGTGCATTATGAACTTTGCTCTCTTTGACAATACAGTGTAAAGTGAGAATAACAGGATCTGTCAAAATTATATTATTTTCTTGTATTAGTTCTCTCTTCATAAGTCCGAGATGTGTTTTGAAGATGTTATATAATTATATAATTAAAAATTTTTTAATATAGAGTGGATTTTGTGTTGTATTTATCAAATGCAGTTGTATATGTAAGTATACATATATTAATTAGTATTAATGACATTTAAAGGCTGGTAATGATCAATGAACCTCGCAGACATAAAACAAATATTAGGTCCTCGGAATGTATAATCAAAATAATCTCAACCATCTTAAATCTACGGCTCCTGTGGCACAATGTTATATTTATATTGAAATTTTAATACACATAAAAATAAATAAAAAATAAATTAAATATTTTTTCATAATAAGAGTGTGTGTGTTTGTATAATATATCTATAGAAGTTATCTAATGTATATATGCATGAATATGTGTACGGCGAAATAATATATAAGGTATTATTGTTATATTAATGATTCATTATTATCCTTTTCATATATATTTTTTTTTTATATTTCGCTTTTATTTATATTTTGTCCTTTTTTTTGTACATTTTTTTTTTGTTTGTTTTTCTTTTTACCGTTATTTTTTTTTTTTGCGAATAAAACGAAAAAGAATAAATAAATATTATGTTCATTATTCTTTAATTATTTTCGCTTTAACGGTTGTAATTCGATGAGAATTATATGATATTTGGGTATTCACATGTAGATGTGTGTATATATATATAAAATTATATGCATATGTATAGTAAATATATTAAAAATATATTAAAAATGTAACGGTTATAAAATGAAATACAAAAAAAAAAAAAAAAATTAATCAGATGTTTAAATTTGTTCAAGTGTTTAGTGGTAACGGTTTTTAATGTTTTTTTTTCTGTTATTTAACTGTAAATTTTTTAGAACTTGTTTTATACATATCTAAATTTATATTTTCGTTTGTGGTTTTCTGGAAAATGAGATTTTCAATTTAATTTTTGGAAAATACAAACAAAATTTAATGTGTTCATTTTTTTTTTGGACAAAACGAAATAAAAAAAAAACCAAAAATGAGCAAATAACCGTTATTATTAATTGGAAATAATTTTCAGTTTTTTTTCTATTCAAAAAGCTGATTAGTGTTTAATTGTTTTGTTCTTCTTTTTGTTTTTGTTTTTAATTATAGGACATGATTTAAAAGGAGGAGTGGGGGAAGTTTTCTTTTATTGCAAAAAAAAAAACAATTCAAACATATTTTTAAAAAAAATGAGAAGGATTAGATATTGTTGATTATTTTTTGAAAGAAATTTTTTATGTAGGTGGGGGTATTGCAAACGGATTAAAATTTTATAATGTGAGAATCGTGGGCATTTCATGTTAAACCCTTCTTATTTTTGTTTGAAATTATATTGAAATGAAACAATAAAAAAACAGCCATGATCATTACTTTAATTACACAAGTACAAAATTGCTATGTAATTATTTTGAAAACATAACCTCAAAAAACAAACAAATATCCCCTTAAATAAAATATGTATATTTCAAAATGATTAGAGGTTTCTTCGCAGAAAGGGAAATTTATATTTAATTAACATATATTACACTAGCTAATACCCGGTGCGCGTTGCTGCGCCTCTTAATGGTTAAATTGAAGTTGATAATACAGCAAAAAGTTAACACAAAAATTACACACGGTTTACACATGTAAATTTTAATATGTATGAAAGCAATCTTTTTAAAAAGATTTTTCTAGGATTATTCTAGTAATTTTTGAAACTTTCTGTAATTCAAAGCAGTACAAACTACTTTCCAAAATTTAACGTAATTTACTTCCAAAAAAATTTTTTTGACTAATCGTAGGACCGACTGTTAACAGGCTTAACTCCATTTTCAAGTTGCTTCAAACATATAAAATTTGAGGTCAACCGGTCAAATCGTTTCTAATTTAGAGTAAAATAACCAAAAACTTTATAAAAAGCTGTTGGGCCGCAATGGGTTAATGGAACTTAACAAAATTTATTTTGGGGCTTTCTTGAAAGCCAAAGCAGAATTTCGTAAAGTCGGACAAAATTTGGACCCAAAATTTTTTTTTGACCAACCGTTGGCCCGACATGGGTTAACAAATTCCAAAACTGTTAATAATGTCAACTCAATTCTTAAGGAGCATCACGTATACAAAACTTGAAGTCAATTGGCCAAACAGTTTCGAACTTAGAGTAAAGCATTGAAAAAACCTATAAAAAGCTGTTGGGCCGCAATGGGTTAATGGAACTTACCAAAATTTTTTTTGGGGCTTTCTTTTAAGCCAAAGCAGAATTTCGTAAAATCGGACAAAATTTGGACCAAAATTTTTTTTGACCACCCGTCGGCCCGACATGGGTTAACAAATTCCAAAAATTTTAATAGTGTCAACTCAATTCTCAAGGAGCATCACGTATGCAAAATTTGAAGTCAATTGGTCAAACAGTTTCGAATTTAGAGTAAAGTATTGAAAAAACCTATAAAAAGCTGTTGGGCCGCAATGGGTTAATGGAACTCAACAAAATTTTTTTTGGGGCTTTCTTTTAAGCCAAAGCAGAATTTCGTAAGAT
Organism: Dolichopus griseipennis; assembly: GCA_963082915.1. Taxonomy (NCBI): domain Eukaryota; kingdom Metazoa; phylum Arthropoda; class Insecta; order Diptera; family Dolichopodidae; genus Dolichopus; species Dolichopus griseipennis. The sequence goes on along the minus strand of OY720444.1, from coordinate 106,678,496 downwards.
CGGACAAAATTTGAACCCAAAATTTTTTTAGACCACCCGTCGGCCCGACATGGGTTAACAAATTCCAAAATTCCTAATAGTGTCTACTCAATTCTCAAAGAGCATCACGTATACAAAATTTGAAGTCAATCGGTCAAACCGTTTTCATTTTAGAACAAAGAAGTTTAAATACTTGCACCACAGCCCCAACTTGGCGGTCCGTTAGAGCAAAATTTTTGGGCCACGATTTCCTTCCGAACCCAAAAACCTCTATATACAAATTTTCATGAAAATCGGCTGGGCAGTTTAGGAGTCTATTCGCTACAAACAAACAAACAAACAAACAAACAAACAAACAAACAAACAAACAAACTTTCATTTTTATATATATAGATTATAATTCATCTTACATTTATATGAAATTAAAGAATCTTATAGATACTCATATATATATGTATCTATTAGATTATTATCATAAATTACTATACAGAAGTGACAGATAAATGAAAAAAAACAAATGTTAATGTGAAAATAATTTTAGATCACGTGACTGTCATATATTTTACTATGTGTAAATATATATATATATATACATATATATAGACATATATGTATATAGTTACGCAAAAATAATAAATGATGAAAATAAAAAATGAAATACAAAGGAAATGCGAAGTATGTGAAGAAAACTTTGTTATTTTTGTGTAAAGTTTGATGAGATTCAACGCCCGATAAAAATTATATTTTGAGGAAAATTATGTATGATAATTTCTTTTATTTTTTCATACATTAATTTGTACTTATATTTAAAAAAATGTTTTTATTATATTGTTTTTGTTCATAATGAAAAGTAATTTTTAATGGCACAGTGACAATAATGACAAAAGAAATCGTTAAATTATATGAAAATGACACATTTGCCAGAATGGAAAAATTTCAGGAACCATTTTTTTTTTGTTTATTTTAATTTTATTTTTTACGTCTGAAAATGTTTTTAATTGGAACATTGGATGAATATTAATTTAAATATGATAATATAAGAGTTTTAAGAATTCGACATAGAACAAACTTTCAGAATTTTAAGTAATTTTGGAATAAAAAGTAAGATGGAATTATTTGTTAAGAATTTTCTTAAATACGTTAATCAAATGGAGTTTATTTAAATTCAAATTAAATCAAAATTATATTTTGATTTACTAATATTTTATTAAATTATTTTGACTTTTGATAAAACCCCAGAGTTGGCTTAATAATTAATTCATAAAGCGAGTTTAACAATATTCTGAATAGTATGGTATTCAAATAAATCTGCTCTGGTCAAAGTTTGTACTAATGGCTTTTATCTGTCTCTTACAGGATTCTTTAGAAATGTTGACACTGCTGTCTCTTATGTATAATTGAATTACTGTTACATTTAATACTTCTCCAACGGTTTAAGCTTAATATTAGTTAATAGTAAAAACTTTATATCACCAAGTTTAGGCTAATTATATATTTTTTTAAATCTTATTTTCATACTACGATAACTATAATGATATAGAAATAACAATTTTTTCGATATTGTGCTTATTAGATAGAAATGATCTGAACAGGGTTTAAATCCAAAACCTTCCACATAAAATGCAGCGTCTTTCGTCAGAAAAATTTCACCACGCCATTGGTCAGATAAATTTTAATTCAATATAAATGTTAATCGTGGTAAATAATTTTGTAATCAAATTGATTTTTTTCAGACTTGTATTATGTCCCAAGTAATATACCTATAGAAATAACCTATTTTCCCGTTCTTTGAAATCTTATCAATTATCATATTTCTATAGGCTCCAACCACTATCAATTTTCAATTAAAATTCAAATCCGCTCTTTAATATTTATGAGCCATTGATCAGTGTATTAACTTTTAAATTTCTTTAAAAAAAAAAACAAATGCACAGATTGCACTAAATTTTAAAGTTCATAAACACCATCTATAATCAAAATCTGCATTTTCCAGGTAAGCAAATGAGAACTTCAGTTAAAGTTTAATACTAAGAAAAAAATTTTTCATTAAGATTCCATTAATTTTTTTTCTCATTCCTTTCTACTACATTAATAAATGAATCCTTAGATAATTTCCATAGTAACAACTAACATAACTGTAAAAAAAAAAAAAAACAAAAACAAAATTTAAATTGAAAAAATTTTTTTTCCTTTTTTTTTCAATTTATTATTTTTGCGAATTTTCACAGAAAATATTAAAGTCGAAAAAACAAAATAATAATAATAATAACTACTATATTAATTTTCATTTCACCTATCTTTTTTATTTTTTTAATATTCTTATCCCTATTTTTTGAAAATTTATAATGGTAGTATTTTGTACAGGATTAAATTCTCAAGCCAACTGTAAATTTTCTTTCATCTTACAAAATAAGACAACAAAGAATTATAATAAAAAAAAATTAAAACAAGGAATATACAAGGAACGACGTATTTTAATGAATTCAACAGTGTAAGATGCATTCACTGGCAATACACACATACACACAATATAAAAAAAATCCTTGTATTGTTTTCGTTATGCAACAGAGAAAACATAAGAAATTTTATTGTCGTCTCGAAAATTGCATACAACAACACAATATTGCTTAGAGTGTCATGCATTGCATTATGCTAAATAAGTAGTTTTAATATATTTTTTTTGTTGTTGTTTTTCCATTTAATTCCTTTCTATAACTACAAAAAAAGCTTGGCTTTTCTGCTTCGTAATCAAACGAAGAAAAACAAAAGAAAAAAAAAATTAGTGAAAAATTCTAGAAAAAAAAAATATAAAAAAAAAAATCTGTTATCAAAAGAAAAAATCGAAAAATTTTTGCTTTATTTAAAACAACAACAACAACACGAACAGCTTTTAATACCCAAAAAGATTTATTTGCTAAATTCAGATATACCTTGACTGTTACGAACATGTTAAAAATTGGTACACATACAACAACAATTCGTATATAATATTTTCTTAACAAATTTTTTAAAGGATCTCTTTGGGAGATTCGAGATGCGATGCTTTTTTATTGTTCTTATTGTTTTTGTTGTTTTTGTATTTTTTTTTAACACAAGAAGAATAAAAAATGATTTTTCGTTTTTGTTTCGTTTCTTATTGGGTGGGAATTTTGTGTAAAAATAAATAAAATGGTTTAAGAAATGTATGAGGGTGTTGGGGGGTACAGAATTAAAGAATGAAATACATATAATTACAAGTAATGAATAAAAGCTAAGGGTTCTAAAATGGTTTTATGTAAAGAGCATGAAAAATTAGTTAAGGTTAATTTTCTAGAACTTTTGTTCCAAACTTATTGTAGAGGAAATTTTCTAAAACGCAACAGACACTTTCTCCAATTTTAAGGAAACTCTTTATATAATTAAACAAAACTGTTAGAACATGTTAACCCCACAAATATAATGTTGGAGCAATATTTTTGTTCATAAATGTTTAAAAATATTTGAACAGATATTCAAGGTACAGGGTGTTTACAAGTACAACATTTTCAATTTTAGATCCCTAACAGCTTCTAAACGGAGCCTCAATATTTCTAAAACCTAAATTAAACCGTTTGGAAGTTATAAGAGATGAAGATATTTTGCAAAAATTGAGTTTTGCATAAATATAAATTAAAGTACCGTATGGCAACCCTATACATTTCTGTAAAATATGTTCAAAAAGCTCAAAAACTAAAACTCTATTTTATATAGTTCTATTTATAAGTTCTTTATAAAACTTTTGTTACCACAGTTTATATATAGAGCTTTTTCTGAAGTTTAGAGAGCTGTAGTTCTGTAACGGGTGGGGCTACAGGTTTTGTGGAGGTAGTGCAATATTTACACGTAATTAGAAATTATTTTTTTTATTTAAAATCATGTAAAAGGTTTATAAACATATGGTGGGACGGTTTGACGGTCGGGCAGACGAGGAGTACTAGACAACCAAATATTACTCAATATTTTTTGCAAATGTTCTAAAAAGAAAAGAAAGAGAAAAGAAAGTCATCTGGGAAAAATTTTCTTTTTAATATTTTGTCGTTTTTGTTTTTTTTTTATTTCAGTCAGTAGCGTGCTATTTTTTGTTCTAACACCATTGTGCCCAAGGAATAATTTTTTCCTGTCGAATTTTTTAATTTTGTTTTTTTCTTATGTTTTTTTTTGTTCGTTTAAAGACAATGTATAACAATAAGCTATTTTTCTCTGTTTTATATTGTTTTTGAAAATTTGTATATAACAGCGCTAAATTTATTTGGAAAATGCAGCAATGGAAAAACGAAGTAAAATTTTTTTTATATATTTAGTAGAAATTTTTTTTTGGAAACGCTGGTTACATAATTAATTTTGGAAGTCTTAAATAAAGATATCTAATATAAATAGTTAGGTACTTATGTTAGTTTTTTGAGATTACTTAATTTTCCAGAAGCTTATTACTAATTGATGAAATATTTCTAAGAAAATCACTCTGAAGTGGTTCTATTGTAGTTATCAGCGAATTGTGCTGATCTACAAGAAAACTGTACATAACTAAGGTGAAGGACCAGCATCTAGAGAATCCTTTAAATTACGTACCAGTCGGTTTCATTGATTTGGATGAACTGTTAACACCTCATTTTTAACCGAATGGAGAGCATTTAAGATATGATTCTCATTAGACCTATTGCTTCGTCTCATTAAACATAGTTGGGATCGATTCCTATGTTTAATGAGACGAAGCAATAGGTCTAATGAGAATCATATCTTAAATGCTCTCCATTGTTTTTCGATTCCAAATAACTGTTTTTTCAATTTGTTGGTTTTAACCAGAGAATCTTAAGTTGCGTCTTTTAATAACTTTTGGACTTAACGGACTTTAATACAAAAAAATCCATTTAAACGAATCTAATGGATGTAAGCAAGAATAAAACGCAAGATACTGAAGGTGCTTAACTGTTGTTCAGAAAGTCAAGTACTCAAAAGAGTCAATGGAAATGAATCAGATATGTATCCAATACCTATGTCTGATATTCAAGGAACCTTTCTTTTAAATTTGTTTAAATTAAGGTGCCAACGATCGAACCCCGTGCCTCACCTATTTCGAATGCTACTACCCTATAAAAGCAGTTATAGAATTAATAAACTTCCTTACAAAAATTATTAAATAGAAAAATACAATTGAAATAATAATAATAAAAATAAATTACAAAAGGTTGATAAAAACTTTCGAAACATAATAGGTGTTTCATATTAACTAACTCTAGTTTATTTAAGTGAATTCGACTTTCCTTTTGTTTTTTAAACTATTATATACGAAAAATTTGTATAATAAAACTGTCATTATTTAAGAAAAACAATAAATTATAAAAAAAGCAAAATCAAAAATGAAGAAAACCACAAATAAATATCTTTTAGATGATTCCAAGACAGCATATAAATTTTCTTTTTAGAATTTTCATCCTGTTTTTTGAATAAAAGACTACAGTTTTTTGCTTTCAGTTTTTCACAAAATCTATTTAAAATAAAAGAATCTTAAGATTCATTGGTAGACATAATATTTTTTTTTGTGTGCTTTTTTTTCTATTTTTTCTTTTGTTTTAACTTTGGTTTGAATTGAAGTCAGTGTAATTTTTTTTGATTTTTTGGTTTTTAAAGGTGCAGTCATTCAGATTGGGATTTAATCTCTTTAAATATTGTGTAAAAATAGATTTTTATTTAAATTTTGGGCTAAAATTTTTGGTACAAATTGGGAGAAAATGCTTTTTCAAATTCAGTTCTTTGAATTCACTATTTTTTTATTTGAACAATGGAGTTTTAATAACTGGACTAATTTATATATTAAAAAGTTCAATTGAATTGAGTAGTCTATTTAGCCAATTTCAATGTATTTTTTTGGGCAAATGTTCTTAGAAAGGACCCGAGTTCACTGACCGTATAATTGCGCTAAAAAATTTGAAATGACAACTTTTATAAATTCCCAGAATTTATTTCTATGCAAATCAGATTTAGTTCGATTTAGATTTAAAAGTGAGTTACTCTTTAAACTCCTATAAATAACTATTTTAATATTTTCAAAATCAATTTGGTTTTTACAACCAAATCAATTCCATATTTTTCAAATTTTGAGTATCTAATACTTTAAACCGATATTTAATTAAAATCATTTTATTTAAAATTAATAATTGCAGTAAAAACTAATGTATCTATTGCAATTTTATGTAAAATTTAATTAATATAAATTATAAAATTTACGTATAACACTTCCCATTAATATTAAATGTTATTTCTTGTTTTTGGACCAATGGATGCAATTGTTGGGAAAAAAAAACTTTTCCCAAAACAAAATTTTCTATTTATGAATATATAAATTATTATCACAAAACTTAACAATATATACACATGCACGTATATACAAAATGTACGTACGTATATAAATTTCTGAATATATGGTCAATTTAGTTGATTGGATACGTATAATTGTAGGGTATACGTTGGTATAGAGAAAATTGTAAACTGGTTAAATATAGTTTTGAAAATAATAATTTATAAATTTATATATATATGTATGTATAAATGTATATTAAGTTTATAAATTATTTTTAAAATACTCCTGGCTTATAATTATGTTTGTTGTTTTTTAAGGGATTATGACAGGGTGGTATAAAAATAAAACATTTAAAAATGTTAAAATATCAAATTATTATCAAGATCTTGTTCGATTGAATACAGACGGAATTGAATTTTTCGAGGGATGAAGAATTTCTGAAAGTATAATATAAAATATCATAAAAATAATTTTATGACATCAAATTTGTAATTTGGAAGTCTTGAAATAAATAAACATAATAAATTTACTTAGACCTACATTTCAAAAGACCTTATTCTAACACAAAAAAAATATATAAACATTTCATATACACTTCTGACTCCGAAAGTTATCTTGAAGTTTTGAATTTTAAGCTTGCTGTCTATTGAAAGCATAATTTAAGAATTGTGGTCTATTATCTAAAGCTTTTCATGGTTGAAAAAATTTTTAAGTCTTAAATTTTGAAAACTTATTATGTAAATGTTTTTTTTTTTTTATTCCTTTTCCACTCCTTTAAGGAGTATAGGGCATTCACCAAGTTTTTATTTTAAACTAGGCTTCAGTTTCTTTAATCATAATATTCACTAAGCGGTTGATTACTCGGCTGTTACTATTGTATAAGGTTATGAAATATGAATGTACAAATGTTCAGTTTGTGTGCCATCTATAATCTTACACAAGAATTATTTATATATTTTTATTAAATCTTATTTTATATTACGATATAAACTATTACGATATAATTAAACAATTTTACGATATTTTTTTATTGGATATGATCTGACCGGGGTTTGAACCCGAGACCTTCCACATGAAAGCCGGTGTCTTTACCACTACGCCATTGGTCAGATTATTATTATGTATATGTACTTATTAAATTTTCAAAAAAATTGTAGCCATAACAGTAAAAGTTCTAATATTAAATATGTATTATTTTTTTGAACCACCCTGTACAAAATTTCTCAAAAACATTTTTTTTTTTACATAAAATCATAATGTATACTTTACAGTTACACATGTTTGCATGTAGTAACGGAAATGCAACCATACTTATAAATAAAATATTACAATGATTTGATTCAATAATAATTTTTATCATGATATGATCGACCATTAAAAACTAGTCTACATTTAAAAATTTTTATTTTATTAGATTAATTTTTTTTTACTATTCAATATTAGAAAATTATGCAGAAGACTTAAAACTTTAAATTATGATTGTATATCATTACAACAACAACAAAAAATTACAGCAAAAAAAAACAAATAACATAACATTAAATTAAACCTACCTGTTAGATATTTGTCAATTTTTAACAGGTAGGATGTTGAAAATTACTTTTTGTTTTTATTATTGTATTCTTTTTTAAAAATTAATTAAGTATATTACTATGTATAAATTATAAATTTGGTATATAGGTATATTGGTATAGCTATATATATTAATATAATCCGGTAGTGGGTATTTAGTGTCAATATGTAAATATATGTAATACATGCATATATGGATAACTTGTTGTATATTGGGAATATCAAATTAAATAAGATTTTATTTTACTGTTATTTTTATTATTTTTGTTTTTTCAATATATTGTTCATTCATTAAATTCATTGCGGTTTAAGTATATAACTATAGTTATTATATTTGCATATAATATATATATATATATATATATTATAGGAATATATATTTATATATATATGTACATATAAAAATGATGACAACGTAAATTGATTAGGTCAGTTTATATTAAATATAGAGGGAAGTTTATAAAATTTTTGGATATTAAAATTTTTGTGTGTTTATTTATTGTTTTTCTTATTGTTTTTGTGACTTACTTTTATTAATGACATACATTTTAATTTTATTCTATTATACATATTTTTTATATATATATATATTTAATATATTATAGAATATAATATGTATCATGATATTTTATTAATGATACCTGACACGAATTCAGTATAGAGTGCTAACAATTAAAATATATTTGTGAGTGAAAGGAAAATAGAAAGTAAATGAAACAAAAAATAAGTTAAACCCAACTGTTTGTTTTAAAAGGTAGTTATTAACTTATTTTAAATTTAAATTAAATATAAATAACTGTAGGTATTAGTGGGAATGTTTTCAAATGAAAAATTACTGAATAGTTGAAATTTATTATGATATTTTGAGTTAATTTATTTTAAATGATTACTTTAGTTACATAGATTTTTTTGTTAGTTTAATACCGGTCAATTTACATAAGTACATCATATGTATGAAAAGTTTAATTACTGTCATGTTTGTTTGTTATTTTTAGTTTTGGTTTTTTTTTTTCTGGAATATATATGTACGAGTATAATAAGGGATGAACAAGATAAAATTTTAAATATAGAATTTAAGGGTTTAGAAATTAGTACATTTAATTAGGTACCTAAATACAGAACAGATATAAGTACTTATCTAAAGTAAGTTTAAACATTTTCTCATATTATATGTATTATTCTCTCATCAGTTTTGACATTTCGATTGATTACAAATTTTTGGCATTGAACCATACGTAAAATGTCAAATTATTTAGAATTCATTGTCATGTCATATTGTCAAAGGCAAGTTGAAAGCCTCCAGAAAAATTTTGCAAAATAAATTTTAACTAACTTAATACTTAGTTCAAGGGTTTTTGATGTGCGTTTAAATATATTTTAAATTAGTAATTAGTTATTTAAATAAATAAATATTTTAAATAAAATTCATATTTAAAAATCGCATGAGTTTAGATTTAAACAACAACCTTCTGCTAATTATATTATAAATTTCACTTTTAAACTCTACTTATCAAAATTCTCTTAATTTTATTTTGTGGAAGTGTTATAAAGTTTTGAAAATTTTAATAATTATTCATTTTTCAAAATCCTTTAAATGAATATTTCATAATTATAATATAATATAAGTGTGTTATATCAAAATAAATAAATTATATTACATAACTGCATAAGTATCCATGGATGTTGATCTAATAATTAATTAAAGTGTGGATAGTAATAATAATAACATAATTATTATGATATTCATAATAATGTAATGTTAGAAAATAATATTTTAATTGTATATGACTTTTATCATAAATTATCATAGGTGTTTTATTTAGTTTATTTGTATTGTATTTTAAATTTTTCTAGGAATTATATATATATATATATATATATATATATATATATGTATATATAATTATCTGTATAATTTATACTTATCTGAATAAAAGATACATATATAGTTAAACTATACATTAGTAAAATAAATTGTAAAGTAGATTAATATTACAAGAAAATTTCAACAAAATTATATTTAATGAAAATTAACTACACCACATCATGTAATATGGTATAAATATAACTAATAATTAAATAATGGTTTAGAAATGGTTTTTTTTTTTTTTGATAAATGATAGTTGTTAGTTGTTTGACCTAAATTTTTCAGATTTTCTGTTATTTTGATTAATTTAATGGTATAATTTTTGTTTTATTTTAATCTGGTATTTATGGAAAGTGTTTATATTTAAGGAATTAGAACTTTAATAAATTGGATCAAATTTGGGGAATTAGGTAAATTTTTTTTCAAAATTGAATTAAATTTAGAAAATTAGTAGAAGATAATTGTTATTTGTAATGATTTTTAATATAAATGTACCGTTATACTGAAAAGAACAGTAATCAGTCTCTTTAGCAGAGTTATCGACCTCATTGTCATGTCATTATGACAAATAATAAGTACTCGTATGCAGTTTGGGTAGATTTAATTGAAATTTGGTTTAGTATTTTATGTCAATTATAATAATCAAGTCTTACGATAGTTTCAAAAATATTGCAAAACATTCCTTCAATTCAAATGTTTCAAATGTCTACCTTTGTCTTAAAAAGAGCTCAGCAAACCGCACTTTTGCAACAAACCTCCCCTGCCTCGTCTCATAAGTATATTCGTAGTAAAATTTACTTATCATATCACTTATCAGTGAGGTTATTGTAAAGTAGAAAATCAAGGCAATAAATCCATTATTATTTTCAAAAATTGATTAGTTATCAACATTATTTAATTAGAGCTGGAAAAGGTTTGGTTAATCAAATCGGGTTTGGTGTGATGAAAGAATATTTAAAAGTTTTCTGAGTTAAATGTTCAGTTTGGTTCCACTAAGGATTTCTACAGATTCAACAAAGGACAAACAACTTCTGCTTCCATTAATCAGTGTCTAAATAAGTAAATTTTCAAAGTATTTACAAAAAAATGCTGTTACTAAAGCTGTGTTGCAATTCTTCCCCTGGTGCTACACTTTGATACTCACCTTTTTTAAACTTTGTTTCTAATTAAATTATAACTTTAAATATTTATGTAAGTTTGTATTTGTGCGTTCTTGCATTTTAAATTCTACTTTTTTTTTATAGATACTCTTTGAAAATGTTATCCCTATCTTGGACTGTAGCATATATCTAATTTCTTTTTCCTAAAACAAATACCTGTATCATGGACCATTTCAGTACCATTAGTTAGAGAAAATTTTCCAAAAAAAATCTTTTTGTAATTATAGAACTTGGTAATATTCAAAAATCCTAGTCTTTTTATATGTTGAACATGAAATTTATGTTTTTTTTATGCTTTTAGAATTCTCCATCCTACTTTTATTCCTTATTTTTACCCTTAAATCATTCAGATACCTGGAGTTGCCATACCATTTATAAAGGTATGGCAACAAAAGAAATTTTTTTTTTTTGGAACTACAAAAGAACAAATCAGAATTAGAACTTTGCATTAAAAATGAAAAATTGGAATGCATATAAGTATAACTATGATAAGTATAAGTATTTTCAGTATCAGAAATCATAAATTTCTTTTGAAAAAAAAAACTCCCAATTTTAACTTTGATTATTTGATAAGTTAGTATATTAAAGTTTCAAAATTTTTAATATTCTAAATGTATATTGCATCTATAATTACTTTTATATATTAAACATATGCATCTTACAGATCTTTAGTTACTGTAAAATTAATCTGAAAATAATTTGAATAGGAAATTATAAAATTTAGAAGACATTTTTAAATTAGTGGACATTCAATAAATAAAAAAGAATACTTAGAATGTCCAATATTCTTCTGTATAAAATACCTTTCAGATTTTAAAGTTTTTTGTAAGTATGCAATGATAATAATCTGTGATTACAAAGAAGAAGTGAAATGATGACCGACCTGAAACAGATTTATCTTTACTAAAAAATTAATTTCCTACTCTTCATTCGGTTTTTTTTTTTAAATACAGAATTCTTTTTCATTCTCTGGTATTGAATTTGATTTGAGTCTTCTTCAACAATGGTAATTTCCTCTTCAATGTCTGAGTGTATTTGTGGTAGTTTGTTTTCTTTTTTTTTGGGGAAAACTTTTAAGATTTTGGTAAAGTTTTTTTAAATCACCAAACTAACTATCTTTCAGTTGTTATATTTTGAGGTGGAAATGCAGGAAACAAGTAAAAAAAAGTATTTCTCTTATATTTGTGTAATTCTTTTGTAAAATATCAGTCAAGCTGTTTGATATACTGAGGAAAAGCAAATGAGATCAGAAGGAGTGAGAAGATAAAGAGAAAAGTAAAAGGAAATTGGGTAGAATCATGGGAGGACAATGGACAATCGGTAGAGGACTTAAAATAAACTGATTTAATACAAGAGAATTTTTAATAGAACAGTATTTAAAAAGGCATCATTTTTTATGAAGTTGCTTCAATATGGGTGTTTTTTAAGGTTTCATGTGGTAAGACTATTGTTTCATTTACCTTCAAATGGTACTTGTTAATGCTACTTCGGATAAGTTTTTAAAAATTTTTTTTTATATTTTTAGAACTCTGCAGAAATTCTGTATATATGTGTGTTTTCTTAAAAATCCTCTTATAGTATAATGCTGCAATGCAAAAATTCTTTTCAACTTAAAAAAAATTGTAGGACATTTTTTTTCCATTTATCTTTTCCATGAATTGGCATTGATAAAATATGAAATATTCCAAATTTGACAAAACCATTAGTTTTAAATGATGCTTCAGCGAAATACCAATGTACAAGGAACCAAGTAAAAATTAAAAGGAATTAAAATTAATTATGAGGAATTATTTGATTCAACTGTAGGCAAATACTTAAAATTTAAGGCACTTATGAAGAATACTAATTCCTTCTTATGTAATGGATTCCAAGTAATTGGAACGAATTAAAAGTATAAAATGATATGTCCTTGTATTGAAATTTATATTTGTAAAATTTTGACTTTAATTTAGAAGATCATGCAATCTAAGTAAAGCGGGCGCGTAGGGTTAGGACATTGCTATTGTCTAACATTTCAAAGTAAAATAATTTACAATTACAACATCATTTTTGAAACGATTACTTTCATGTAACACATGACATTTTTATTCAATATTAATGACGTATTTTTGAAAAATGTTTTTATTACCTTTATTTTAACAATTTAAATTTGGTTTTACCTTGAAGTACTCTGGCTAAGTATTACATTAAGTACTCTGATAGTCTTTCGAAATATTTCACACATATTAGAAAAGGGTATGCAATTTCAAATTTATCAAATTTCCAAAAGAAAAATTACATTTTCCAAAGAAAAAACACTTTTAAAAACCCAAAAAAAAAAATTTACTTTAGATTTACATATTTATATCTATAGATACTTTACGTATTTTGAGATTCATTCGTTTTTTGATTTTTACTAAAAAAAATTCTACTTGGACCACAAAAAAACATTAAAAAACCTGTGAATGTAGAAAAGATTTTCCCACTTTTCTCACTTTTCTTTTTAAATTTTTGATTGAAATATTGTTTTTCGTTATCCTACAGGATAACCACATAAACTTTGTCTGTTTGTAACCTGATATCCTGACATGAGAATTAAATTTTTTAAAAGTTTCTGTTTCTGTCTGAATGGATTTAAAGAGTGCTTTATTTTACGAGTATTATGACTGTTTAGAATTTTTGAGATTCTAGAATTCAAATTCTTCGTTTGATTCATTTACAGTTATTGTGACGTACGTGTTAATATGAATTTTCTTTTGTAAGTGCCATAGTTTAGGTTTTGAATAAGTCCTTTTAAAATGATTTGCCTTTTGAGGGTGTGGTATTGATAATTGAGGACAAAATAGGTTTGATTTGATTATTCTTAATTTGAAATTTTCAGTCCCGGGGGAAAATGTTTCTTGTAAATATTTTTTTCATATTCGCAGACTTCTGTGCCTCACTACTTAAGCCTCATTCACTCACCTACCAAAGACTCACTTCACATGGAAATCATTTTTTTAAATTATGTCATTACTTGTGGTAAGAGTAAGTGGAAATAATGACAAATATAAACACATGTTTAATCGACCATTTGCTTTTAATAAATAGTTAATTGAATTTAAATAGTTAGTTATACTATACAAACTATTAATTATAGAAAATTGAAACAACAGATATAAGTAAAAATACCGAGTCTTACACATTTTTAATTATTAACTATAATTTTTAATTATTACTATATGCTAAAGAAGAAATATGACCCAGTTTTTATTTTATTATAAATTATATTCCTTATTAATATTATTAATAATAATTAATATTAATATTATTAATTAAATGTATATATATAAAAAAATGCTTTTAATTCCTTTGGTAAGGATTATTTAAATGTCTTTTAACGCACATATTTGATAATAATTTATAATAAAATATACTTAAACTTATCAATATCAAATATATATATATATATATATTAAATATATATATATATATATATTTTAAAATATATAAATATATATATATATAATATTATAAAATTCATTTCCTTAGGGTGAATAAAGTTTTAATAATTTGTTTTTTAGTTTTAAATATAAAAGTATAATTGTTTAAAATTAAATAAATAATATATTATTATTTGATAAGTACTTATATTATATTGATTGATATGGAATATGTATAATTTATATAACAATAGTTAATTGAAATGTTTTATTTTTTTTAATATTGTATTATTTAATTTTTTTTTTATTTTGTGAATATAATTCGAAACTTAATTATAAAATTATAATTTAATATATAAATATTTAATGAAATAAAATAAAATAAAAAATTGTATCAAATCTAATGAACTATCATTTATTTTGTATACAAATAAATGTACAATAAATAAATTAATATGTAATAAAAATAAATAAATAATTAAAATACAAAATAAATAAATAATTAAATAATATTAATAAAAAAAAAAAAAATTATAATATTAAATATACTTTGTTTGTACTTTTAATAAATTCAGCAATTTCTTTTAAAATTAATAATTTGTTTTGATAAATAAACATATAATAATATGTATAACTATTGTAATACATAATAAGTTTTATTTTATTTTAATATTATTATAAAATTATGAGTGATGAGTTTATTGTATTTCTGTTATTATAACAGTTATTTTAACGGTTGATTGAAACATTTCATTATTTCTTTTCAATACGTTTAATTATTTATTTATTTTTTTAAAAAATATATAAATTAACTATTATAATTTAATTTGAATATGAAAATTTTGTATTATATATACAAATATAACGGTAAATATATTTTTAAAATAATATAATATTTTGTTTTGCAATAAGCTTATGGGTAATGTATTTTTATACCCGTATGACTATATAGTCAAAGGGTATAATAAATTTGCCATTACGTTTGTGACGCAGATAAGGAGGGGAGGGGGACAGCTATGTATGTCCGTCTGTCCGTCCGTCTGTCCGTCCGTCCGCACGATAACTCAAAAACTAAAGGAGCTAGAATCTTGAAATTTTCGCAAACTCATTTTTTTTCAATAGCCGTCATCGCATCGTCAATAGCAGTTTCAGCAAATTTGGTTGGTCTCCTGCAGTAGACTCGTGTAGCTGCCATACAACTCCTTCTTTTATATGAGCATTACTCTACACCTAATAAAGTTGAATGTTTGAAATATAATATATATGTTACGGTCATACGGGTATCCCAGAATTGACACAGTCTACTCTACTACACTCTTCCTCGTTTTTTATTTGTTTTTAAAATAATTATTAAAATTTAATTTTTTTATTTTGTTGAATTATAAATTTAAATTTTTTTATTTGAAAAAATTAATATTAAAATTCGTTTGAATAATTATCTGTTAAGGTAAAATCTATGAAAATGAATCAATTTATTGTTATAAATTTGTATATGGGGTATTTTTTATTTTTTTTGTTTTTTATGATCTGACGAGATTCATTAGCCTTTCGATACCATAGTTTAGAACAACAGCAAAGGTACTAGACATTTTATATTCATATTAATTCCAAATATAATTACTAACTACAAATATAATTACTAACTACTTCAGATAATAATAGTATTAACTCTTATAATAGGTACAACGTCTTATTGGTTCCACATAAAAATTTATAATATTGCAACAACTTTGTATTCGAGTTGGTTATAAAATATTTCAGTATCTGTGAGTTATATTTTTCAATTAAATTTTTTTTTGTACGCTATTGATGTTAGTTTGTAAAATATCTATTCTTCTTAGTATATGAATGTGAGCAGAATCAAATTGGAAATCAGATAAAAGTTTTTTTTCGCTTTTATAAGCTCCTGAAGTCCTCTAATGAAAAATTGACATTATAACTACTGTCGAATAAAATTCAAATTTTAATCAAAGATTTATCTAAAAGATATCTTAAACTTATCGCACTAATAAGAAACTAACATTTTAAATTCTTTTTAAACAAAAATTCTAAGCTTGTAGAGCTGTGCTCAGTGCGAGACTAAACCTTAAGGTGAAAACCCATTGAACGCTTTGCTTGCTTCGGATGCTTATTTTTGCAGAAGCAGAAAATCAAGCAAAGCAACTATAACCCAATGAAAACTTCAAAACAGACATTTTGACATATTTCATAAGTCAATTTTTTTATGGTTGGACTATTATGTGTCGAAATTGTTACATTTATATTACATTCGAAATCAAATTCGTTCTTTACATACATGTAAACAAATTTTTAATTTGAAAAATGTAATTCTCAAAATTTAATTGTCAAAAGCCTAAAAAGCAAGCGAGTAATTGAAAATTTATCAATTTAAAATTTTGCAAACAATATTCGCTTTGCTTGCTTTGTTTATTGGGTCTAGTTACATATGAAATAATGTATTTTATTGCAGACATCAAAGCGTTAGAAGCAAGCGAGGGATGCAAAGCGTTCATTGCACCTTCACCTTTAGATTAAAAAGAGCTTTCTTCCTAAAACCTTATAATTTATAATACTTATATTAAAAACTTATTATATTTAATTATCTTTTGACTTTACTTATCAAAACATTTCAATATTTTATTACAAAATTGTCAATTAATTTCCCATATTAAAAAAATCAATCAATTAATTAATTTAATTTGTCTAATCAACAATTAATAATTAGTATTATTTTTTTGAAAATTCTTTTGATTTGACTAATTAATTGGATTTTTGAATTAATATTCCCATTGTGATCTCCAAATAAACTTTTATTAATACCATTATTAGTAAATTACCAAATATTATACACTACAGTAGTATGATAATAAATAAATTGGTTATAAAATGTTGAACATTTCCTGGAAATAATAAAATATATTCATATATCGTTCATTGTGTGTCATTATCAGTTGTTCATTAAATATTCTCTAACTATCATTAAAAATGTCATAACAATTTAACAAACTTACAAATTAGTGTATAATAAAAACTATTAAAATTTTTGGTCTACTGAGGTGAAAACAGTAAATGTTTATTGAATTAGTGATAAATGTTGGTTGGGACTTGGGTTTGGGTAATGTTTACCTTAAATATACCTAATAAAAATTATTATCTTTTTGTTGTTTTACCACATATTCATAGGTTCGGTATTTTTTTGGTAAAGCACGTTATTGAAATATTAATAACTAATGAAAAATAATATAAGGAATCGTAAAAATTACCATTTACCTTTTGTTTTAATTTTTTGGAATAAATATTTTTGAAATTTTGGTTTATTAGTGTAATTTTTAACAATTTTGTTGTGTTGCTTTTATTCTAACAATTGTTGAATTGTTTGATTTATTAACAGTTTAACACTTGTTATCTTTGATTTGTTAGGGAAGGCAGGATTAAAAAAGGAAGGAATCGGGAAAATATGTGAGAGGTACATAATTTGATTAGAATTTGAAAGATATTAATCAGTTGTATATGACTTAATATAATTTTAAGAAGGGGATTAATTAACTAATATACAATTAATCATATGTGTTATAGAGAATTATTGAATACCATCCTAAAACTTACCTCATGTTGCCCATTGTGCACATATACAATTCAATCGTCTTTTGAATTGTATATGACGATTTCTCGTCAAGCCTATCATCTGTTAAGAATCAAATTTTATACCTTTTCTCAATTCCGCTCCTGTGGAAAAGCCAAAGTTTCCTTGGTTTTAAGATTCCATTGTTAAACATCTGCTTAGGACATCAAATAGTTTTCCTCTGGTATGTTCCTCCCAGGCTTCTTTCCCTTAAGGTTTCTAAAGTTATACACTGACATAGGATTAAATAGATTAATCATATGATTTGATAGGATTAAATAGTGTTTTTCCGGTATATTCTTCTCTCAAACTTCTTAAGGATTCCAATATTATATTTTGGCATAGAATCTAAGAGAACTAACTGCCTATAAAATTTAATTAAAAATATTTCAAATTTTTTTAAAAGATCCTGATTATTATATTCTATTGTCCACAGCATCTAGGATCTTCACAGCATCAATATTCGTGTTGCAATAAAACTTTGAACCTCACGAACTCACTTAAAACAATCTATTGAAGTCCGACTACCGAGAAATGTTAACGAAACTCTATTGGCACTACTACTTATACATAAAATATTCTATTCTATACTGCTTTAATTACAAATTCACACATATACTATACATATTAATTAGTCAAATAATAGCAATAAAATAATTTGTCCTGTTTACTATAAAAAAAAAACAAACACAATTTAATGGAATCCTTTTAATAAAAATAAAGTGTATAATAATTGAGAATTCAATAAAAAAATAACATGATATAGATAAAATGTAATAAAACACCACATGATATGGTAATAAATATCAACATTTTTCCATTATATATATAAATATATATAAATATATCAATTGAATACAATATCGTTACTTTTAATATAAAAAAATTTGCAACCAACCGCTGTATAAAAAAATATTTTGTATTTTTTCCGAAGCAGGACATAAAGATGCCTTTTAAAAAATTTTTTCCAGTTTATACTAAATAGGTTTTTTTTTATTAAAATAATAATAACCTGCTCCATTTTTACCTATACACATACTTACCTATACTCGTATTAAACTTATTTTAATAAAGAGTAGAACAAAACGGACAGGTATTGCTAGTGGCTTTAAAGGTTTTTAATTTTTTCAGGTCTGTTATAAAAAAAAAAAAAAATTTTTTTTTCTTCAATTAATTCACCTGTTTATATGTTGCAAATTTTTTTTTCATTTTTTTTTTTATTTTTCACAACAATGATAGTAAAAAAAAAATAAAAAATTTATCACGGTGATTGGACACAATTAATTTATAAAAAAATTTTATACAACATATTATAATAAACAAAATTACAAATAACCTCAGTAAACATTGTATAATTTGTATGTATATAAATTATATATATATATGTATATAGACATATTTTTGCATAATACAAAAAAAAAGGAAAAATTAAATAAAATGAATTAACAGTTATCCTCATTAATGCACAACAAAATCAATACCTGATCTTTAAATTTTTGTTTTTATTTTTTTTTTTTTAATAATGTTAATGCCAATTATAAGTTTAAAGGAGCTTATCGAGTGCAAAATGTATTTTTTAGCTTTAGTTTTCACTCATTATAACGGTCCTTTAAAGCTTATAAAATTAATGGTCTAGCGACTTTAAGTCAGTTAGTTCTTCTATAATTTATTAAAATTAATTAACAGGGCAGGATAACGATCCTGTATCAAAGTTGTAATTGTGTTTGTTGGTTTAAGTAGTTTGACCCGTCAAGTAAGGGATCTTTAGTAGCTTGTTGACAACTTGCTGCTCCTTTTGTAACTACAAGACTTAAACTAAACCAATGCCGAGTTCCTACTCTAATGTAGATTGGCATTTAAGTCTATTAAGTACTGGTATTTAAATATTCGTTCAACGGGAGCTACAGAATCATGGATTGACTGGAAACAAAGACCAGCTTCCTTGCGAATCTGCATGTAAAAATTAAAAAATCATGAATGTAAAAATTAATGAATTACACTAAAATCAATAATGCAATTCTTTAAAAAATTCCAATGGAACACTAGAAAAGCTTAAAGTTCACATTTTTAAACAGGGAAATATTGTCAGTGTAAAATTGGTTATGGAAACGCGTTTAATGTGAAAGCTGCTGAAATATGGATCATGCTTCTATTGAATGTGCTCCGTTTCAGATACCTACTCTATTTGGACGATCAACTTTTGAAAAAGCTTTATATACATAAATGTCCCTTTTCAACCTAACCTTCAAATATCTCTTATTACATAATTTTGTCTTAAATTCACCTGCCTCATAGTCGAACTTCCATAGTTCTATACAAAGAGATTCATTTCGGGAAATTAGTAAGTGTTTTACATTTTAATTCAAGTTAAAAAACAACAACTGTATTATAGTATTCAATATTTCCGCTTGAAACATTAAGCTGTTTAAGTTTTTGGAGCATGAGTCCATATTTTGAAAGAAACTAATAAACTAAGGCAAATAAATTTAACATATTTCCTTAGAAATTTCAATGAAAATTTTATAAAATCCGGCGGAAATGGAAATATCTACTTAAAATTGCAACCCAAAATGTTTTCAAAAATATATTTTGAATGATATATTAAATAAAAAAAAAAAAAATCAGAATAAAAAAACAACAAAAACAAAATCCTTTACAATACCATAAAAATATTCCTGATAATGACGTTAGTGGTGTAAGGATCAAAAGTGGCAAAAAAAAAAATTAAAACAACAACAAACAAATATTTAGACACAATGAAAATTATATTTAAAATAATAGAAAAACCCGGATCCCAGAAAAAAAAAACAACAAAAAAAAAGAAAAAAGCAAAAAAAAACAAAAAAAAAAAAAGTTATTTATAATTAATAAATTTTTTGTAGAGCAAAAAAATACAAAATAATACAAAATAATCCTGTGGGTTTGCTTGTGCAACATCTGTCATGAATTATAATTAAAAATAAGTTTAATTGAAAATATAAAAATATAAAATAAAAATTAGCTCAAATGTTTTCATTTTGTGCTTTTTTTTTTATTTTCTCTATTGTTAAATTCATTGTTTTGAATGGGAATTTTTGTGATAGTTAAAACCTAATGAAATGGGGGACCAACTGGACTTTATTTTTTTTTTGGTGGTTATTGTATATGTATTGGTCATAAATATGTATTTTTTTAAATAATTAATAACTAAAAATGCCTTCGAAAAAATTTAATAAAAAAACAAGTTTAGGACCCAGTTACTTAACCACAATAGAAACCATTTTTTATATATATATTAGGAATATGGGCGGTATGATAAAGGACCGGTTGAAAACTTCCCCGGGAACTTAAGAATGAAAAATAATTTTTGACTTATTTTTAAACCTGAGATATAATAATTCGATTGTCAAATGAATAAGCCAAAAATTCTACGGGGACTTATGACTTCATAAGCGGAACATTATCATATAAATTAAGTGTTTCCAGAGGATTAGGTTCATCTTGAAAATTGAGAAACTCCCTTTTTTCAATACTCAAATTTTTCTAAAAACCATTGTAAAATCGCTTTTAATTCAAAATTTTACATAAGCAAATTTATAAATGATCTGGGACAACCCGATTTAACATGGTTCCTAATATAGAATTTCGAATAGTCAAATATGTAAATGGTAAATACTTAAAGTTTTACAGCTATTGTTTTACTTAAAAGTATTTTTTAAAATATAAAATTTTTTTTAAAATATAATCTTCGTTGAGTATAGAGCCTGTCGTTGAAAGAAGTATTACTTTGTTTTGGATCCCAGAACAAACTCTAGTTCTATAACAGGTTATTGGCGAAACGCTCTGTATTTTGATGATATCATATTTTAATTAAAAAGTTCAGAATAGAATTTCCGAAACAGTTTCATAATAAAAATAAATAAAACTCACTTGTCTTTTAGATTAATCGCTCGGAGTTTTTCGGCTTAATTTTTGAGGTATAAGTGGGACTTTTAATTCTGGGACTATTGTCATATCGCCGACAAATTTCCAACAAATATTTTTATTATTGGAAAAATTGGTTTTTAACTCGGAATTTTTTTTAAAAATTATTTTTTAATTAATTTTTTTTTGAAATAAATGGTTTTTTTTGGAAAATTTTCCTATTAATTTAAATTTAAAAAAAAAAACCCTTTTGGTTTATAGAATAAATTAATTATGTATGAGTTCGAATTATTGAAGTCGTTCTATTTTATTTATATGATTAACATATAATTTTAATACATGTCCGATATACCATTAAATTAAAGTTCAAGACCTTATTTCTTATTTGTAATTTTATTTAATTATTTTCAAGGTTCAAAAACTTAAATTTTAGTTAAAATTTAAAATTTAGAACAACTTTTGAACAATTCATTTTCCTTAAAATGTTTTATACAAAATTATTAAATTTTGTAACACGATTCAAATCCTGGAAGTCCAAATCAGACAATAACTTCCATTAAATTAAATCAAATCATTTCTGAATTGTAACTTTCATTACTTTAGTATTTTTAAAAAGACTTTAAAATATATTTTTTTAAACAATGTGGGGATTTGGGTAATTTGAATATGAACCTGACCTTAAAAAAATTGGGCTGAAAAAAGTATCTGAAAGTAAACATATTATGTTTTTCTTTTTGTAAATCAAAATTGAAAGTCAAAAAGAAGTAAAAAAGAAAAAGTAATAATTCACCAAGGTATAAATTGAAACTTTTTATTTTAAAATAACAATAAAATATCGATTTCAATGTTAATAAAAAACAAGTTAAGTCATAAAAAGATTGTTTTGATAAAAAGCACATTTAACAAAATTATTTTAATTTTAAGGGGCTATAAGTATATAAAAGGTCAAAAGTAATAATATACGTTTGACCTTAGATCATGACAGTGGTTGGGGAAAATACTTACTTAGATATTTTAATAATATAGAATAAATGACTCACAAATATAGTATTTGTATTTTAAAATTTGGTATAACCTTAAAATTTGTAGAAATCATATTTAAGAGAAAATAACGACTTATTTAAAACTGAAGCCAAATCTTAAGAAAATCTGACGCTTTTTGGAACATTTTTATACATTCCTTTGATTAAAACATTTTCCACATCAGCTTCTAAAATTGGATTTTCAAATTTAATTGAATTGTATTGTAGAAGTGCATTTTAAAACACAGGAAATGCCCTTATCAAAATCTCATATTATTTTTAAATAGTTGCCCCTTTAAGTATGCAATAATATCAAAGTCAAATAAAACAAAAATTTAAGCTTATTTCAATAATTAAAATAATATAATTTTGAAATATAATTAAAATAATGATTTTGAAAACAAAATGGAAATTAAAATAACCACCAAGTTCCTACTTCTCTTTCTTAATACAAAAATTTATTTTTTATTTCACTCATAATTAATTCAAAATGATTTCAATTAATTTCTTTAGAAAATTGTTAATTTATTATGGCATCCTTATAGATTTCCTTTTTTTGTTTTCTTATTTTCATTAATTTTTTATTGTTTTTGTAATGTTTTTTTTATGATGTTTTTTTATACCAGTATGACTATATAGTCAAAGGGTATAATAAATTTACCATTACGTTTGTGACGCAGAGAAGGAGAGGGGGTAGATATAGACTAAAGTGTATGGATCGGATCAGAATCGATAAATAAATCGATTTAGCGGTGTATGTCCGTCCGTCCGTCCGCACGATAACTCAAAAACTAATTTAAATCCAGCCATTTTGGTTCATGGGTTCGGGTAGCTGCCATACAACTTCTTTTTTTATATGAGCATTACTCTGTACCTAATGAAGCTGGGTGCCTGAAATTTTGCTAAAAATAGTTTAGTGTAATGGCCAAAGTTTCTGAAAAATTTGGTTGGTCTACTGTAGAGGGTTCGAGTAGCTGCCATACAACTTTTTCTTTTATATGAGTATTCCACTACACTTAACAAAGCTGTATGTTTGAAATTTTTATAATAGTAATTAACTGGATGATATAATGTATATGACATGGTCATACTGGTATCCCAGAGTTGAAACAGTCTACTCTACTACACTCTTTCTCGTTTTTTTTTGTTTTTATTTTTGTTTTACAGATGATTGGGGATTTTTGGAACTCGGTCATAATATTTTTCAAGGTTTCTGTAACATTTCAAAAATAACAAAAAAAAAAAAAAAGCAAAAAAATAAAATAAAGAAATAAAAAATATTAGTAGAAAGAGAAAAAAGATACATTGATCTAAGAAAAACAATTTTTTAACCGTTATGTATATACGGACGTACTCTCATAAATATTCGAAAATTGATTTTTTTTTTTCTATTTTGAAACAAGATGGTAAAAAAAAATGAAGTAAAAACAGAGTAAAAGTAAAATAAAAGATATTGAGACTCTTGGGATCTATGAAATATTTACAATTGAAAAAACAAGACAAATATATATTTGTATTTGAAAAAGAAAGAGAAACAATTTCCTTTTTGTTTGTTTATTTATTTATGTACTTGTGAATTTGTATGAAATGTTTTTATTATTGTTTTATAATGTTACATACATATTATATTAGAATTATGTACATATAGATTGATATTAAGATATAAATCGACTTATTATATATATATATATATATATATATATATATCTTCTTTTGTAATAGATTTGATACATATTTAATGAAGAATTCTTATTTATACTTTTTATTTAGATATATATATATATAATCTATATATATATTTCTTATTAAATTTCCCTTATTATTTTAAATAGCGGAAATTATGTTGTACTTTTGCCTCTTCTTTATTTTCTTTTTACCGTTTTTTTTTTTTTTTATTATTAATTTCTATTTTTTGTTTTTGTATAATTTCGATTATATAAGAGAAAAACCGCCTTGATGATTTTTCTAAAATGTTTGCCGCTTCGTTAATGATTATTGCTTCTGCTAAATTTAATCAAGCTGATAAATCTTTCTCTTGGATATAAATATAAATATAAATGGAAAGGTTGAAATTTTCATAAAATTTATTTATTCTATAATAACAATAATAATCTTTGTACATGAAGATACAATTATATATATAAGTATATATGTATTTATATAATATATATTTATGTAAACATATTGATATTTAAATTAATGCCGCAAAAAAAAAAATTTAATGTTGATAATATTGATAAGAAAATATATTCCTGTGTTTCATTCACATTAAATAAACATTAGATTTAAACATGTGGTTAAGGTTTAATATTTTAATAATTTACAGTTATGTTATATTATAAACCCATGTATGTACTTGGTTTAATTAATATGAAGTTCATTCAAATTCTCATTTTTGTTGAAATAAAACAAATGAAATTAAAAGATTATTTTAATTTAAATCAAAGTTTACCGAATGAGCAATTTTTATTTTTATTAGACAGTTCTGTTTTCGGAAATATGATTCCGAAAATTATATATACTTCAACCATTTGTACATGTAGTTCTTTTGAGATGTTGTTTTGACCCCTATTTAGAACAATTAGTTGAACCTCAAAAGATATTCGGAAATACTATTGTTTTATTGAAATTCTTCGGAATAAGTATGTATACTTAATTTTGACATTTCGAATTTTAGCTTTCTGGAAGCTGACAGAATAAGCAATTTATATTAATTTGACGGTTATGTTTTCGGAATTATGATTCCAAAAATCATATATACCTCGTGGTTTTGAACATATAGCTCTTTTAAGATAATAATACTCCTGTTAAGAAGAAAGAGTTGAACCACAATAGATATTTGGAAACACTATTGTTTTATTGAGATTCTTCGGAATAAGTATGTATACTTAATTTTGACATTTCGAATTTTAGTTTTCTGGAAGTTGATAGAATAAGCAATTTTTATTAATTTGACGGTATTTTTGAAATCATACTGAAAACACCATTGTTTTATTAAAATTCTTCGAAACAAATATGTATACCTTCTCGTGACATTTCAAAATCAATTTTCTCTGGTTGCTAAGTAACATTTTACAAAATTTTTATAATTCGAATTTGAAATTCTGATAAATGAAACATTGGGTAATAAAATACCGTACAAAATGACAAACATACAATAATTTTTTCGGAACTATTTTTATCAATTGAAAAAAAATCTAAAAAATATAAAGATATTATATTTTCGAAATTTTTAATAAAGATTTAAACCACATAAACATCTGTTAGTGGTTAATGATGGTATGGTATATATATACCTATATATGTATTGGTTATAATGATGATGATGGTATTGGTTTATTTGTTTTTTTTTTTTGTTTTTCTTTTGAACCACGGATATTAAAAAAATAAAATTATAATATTTTGTATATAAATTTGTATCTTGTCATCAGACATTTATACACTATCATTTTTAGTCTTATGTTGTTTTTTTTATTGAAGGTATTTTAGAATATATTTTATTTGTCATATAAGTATGTGCATTTGTATATCCTTGCGATATACACATATTATAAATTTTTTACGCTGTCTTTTGGTTATTGTACATATATTTTAAATAAAATTTACATTTATTTAATTTATAAATTTTTTAATTTAACATTATAGAATTTATGTTTTATTCAAATGATCTTGGAAATGGTTTTTTTATTTTCCCGCCTTCTTCTTATAATTTTCAAACACATACCTATATATAATATACACGTATGTATATACATATATTTATTTTAAATTTGAATTTATTATTTTTTACTCTTGTAATATTATTTTCTTGGTTTTTCTCCTTATGTTTTAATGGATTTTCTGTAGGGATATTCAAGAATGTGTATTTATATTATATATACATTTATAAATATGTATAAATGTATGTAATCTAAATGTGATTTAGATTTTGAATGTTTAGGAATAGTGAATAAAAAGTAAAACAAAAAAAAAATTAATAATAAATACTTATGCATAGCATATGTTAAGGTAATAGTTAGTGCTATTGTGAATTTATTGGTGATTTTTTTTTTTTTGTTAATATTATTGTGAACTGTTTTTACTAAGTGGAATTCACAGGGACAAAAAAACAGATACTTATAACTATGTAGTAAAAAAAAATATCCAAATAAAATATAATTTTAAGACGGATTTATATTGAATGGATTTTGGTGTTTTTTTTTTTTATGATAAAGAGGAAAAAGGAAAGAAAATATATCCGTTCTTAAAGACTTCTTCCTGTCCTTTTCATTCGTATCTTAAGATTAATGTTATTTTTTTATTAAAGATTTTTTTTTTTAGGACTTATATCAAATATTAAATATTATTTTTAGTTGTATACTTATTCTTAGGCTTGTCATAATTTTGGTCTGGTTATTTGTTGTAGGTTGTTGTTGCTGCTGTTGCTGTTGCTATTATTGGAATATGGTTGAACGGTTAGTTATTTTCGTTTTATTTCTTAGATTTTTTTTAGACTTTGAATGGGAGTTTTTTTTTTATTTTAGAGTTGATTTCATTTATGAGTATTGGAATATGAAAAATTATGTTAAAAAGTATGAAACATCTGCCAAACAAAACGAATTGATTTTGAATTTATATATTTTTTTTTTGTTTTGTAATTCTCCTTCTCTTTTTTTTTTCTGTTTATATTGCTCTTTCTTTCTTTTTTTTTCATTTGTTCCCTTTTTTTTTTAACTTAATCTTTTTGTTGTTTTTGGTGGTTCTTAAGATACTTTTAATATACCTACGTATAAGTAATATATATGTAGTATGTATGTAGAAATGTAATGAATATATTTTTTAATATCATGATGTTGTGTTTAAAATTAAAATATGATATGTATATATGTACAATTGTAGGTACGTAGGTAGGTACAATTGTACATAAGTACGTAGATTAAATATACGAATACAGTTAACCGGGTTTAGATTTAAAGTTTTTTTTTTGATTTAAGAATATCTTGTGTACTTGAAAGATTATTATGGATTTTTAAGGTTTTATTTCATTCTGAGGGTTTTGAATATAATGTGGTATATATACAAGTATCTACAATTATATAATATAGACATTATTGTTCATTGTATTATATTTTGTTTTTTATTTAATAATATTTTTCAGTCAAAATTATTTACTTGTTTTTTGTATTTGTATTTTGTACTTTTGTAATTTTGTACTTTTGATCGATTTTGATTACTTTCAATCTAAAAATAAAATTAGATTTACATCTGGTTCTATTGAATTATAGAAATTGTTAATATTGTTTTGGTTTTTCCTTGGGTGAGAAAATAATAAAAAAAAAAATTTAAAATGAAGTGATTTGAAATATAAGTATTTATAAATATAAGTATTTAACTGATGTGTTTTCTATTACTCCATAATAATTTTATAAATTTGGTTTTTATTTTTTTTTTGATAAAAATTTGCATAAAAATCAAATCAGATTATAAACAATTCCCCTATAAAAATATCATAAGTATATTTTTTCTATTGAAATTCTTTAAAGCTTCTTATGTTGTCGACAAACTTTTTATTGTTTTGTTTAAAGTATTATTTATATATATACTTACATATTTATATATATATATATAAATATTTAAAATAAAAGGAAAATAAAAACAAAATATTTGCATTTTTAAATCAATAATTTCAAGAAAAAATTTTCTATTGTTAAAGATTTACTTACATATTTTCTTTTGTTATACTTAACTACCAATCTTTATTTTGTATATATATACATTTATATATTGATATATATATATATATATATATATATATATATATATTTTAAGCTCTCTTTATTAGGTAAAATCGTTTAGAATATTAAATTATATATTTCAAATAAATTCTTAAGATAGATTTAAAAAAATCATTTAATATAATAATAATAAAAAAAAAATAAATATTTATGATTTCATCTTCAAAAATTTGATTTAAATTTGACAGGCAGGCAGTTGTTTATTAAAAAACCAAAAATATATTTCCAATTTTTAAAATTGATTTTATTAGTTCAAATTATGAATTTTATAGATGCTAATAAAGTTTGGAATTTTTAATATTTCTATATTTTGATCTAGTGGCATGAAGAAGTAATTTGGTAGTTATTAAATTTGAAGTATAGATTTAATGTTATTCACCTTGATGTGTGATATTTAGATAGTAACTAACTAGTAACTAGTAAGGAATTGTTTCTATGTCCGGTTTCTAATGGAAGCTTTAAATAAAAATTAGTGAGACTTATAATACTCAAAATAGTTTTTAAATTGTGTGATTGAGTGGCTATTAAATGATGTTCATAAAATTTCCTATAAGTTATAAAAATCAATCAAAGTTTAATTAGGGGTAAAAACGGCTGGGTGGCACAGTGGTTAGAGTGTCGATTTTCATGAGAGAGGCCCCGGGTTCGAATCCCAGTGAAAGTGAAAAAACTTTTATCTGGTTTTCAACTCGACTCAGCTACCATTCGCCTTTGGGTTCAAATTAATCTTTAATAATAAATAAATAAATATAACAATATAAACAAATACAAAATGTAAACAAATATTTCAATTAAATAATATAACTCACTGATATAGAATACCGTATAAGTAAAATATAAAATATTACAATATAAACAAAAATAGAACTGTATTTATTGAAAATCTAAGACATTTATACATGTTATAAGGCGTAGTACTATCTCATGTTTATATTGTATGTAGAATTCATTTGATCACTTCTAATATATGAATATATCTCCCCTGTTCCGCATGTACATATATAGTCAGGCTGTTGAGCCTATCACAGTGAACAGTTAGCACGTAGAGGTGCCGGCAAAAAAAAAAAGGGTTTATTTAGGTTCAAGTAAAGTCTACTGAAGAGTCTAGTACTGTACGTGTAAAAATACTCCTGAACTGAAGAACTAGTGTCGTCAGTGATTGGGTGACTAACGAGTGATACTCAAAAAATTTCATACTTCTAAGTTATAAAAATCAGTCAAAGTTTAATCAAGAGTTTATTTAAGGCCTAGTAGAGACTGAAAAATCCTGGAGTGTTACTAGTCGAAATACTCGAAAAAATTTAAAGTTCGTTTAAGAATTGCAGTAATAGTACGCACCTCATCTGTAATTTTATAGGCTTAATTGTAAGTCTATTGAAATTTGTTAACGTAAGGACTTAGATTTGGCAAATGAATAATGTATAAGCCTAAAAACTATATTCTAATTAGAAAATAATCTGGATTATCAGAAAAGCAAAAAAACGAAAAAGAAAACCGACATAGCAAATTATTAGATTTATATATATATATATATATATGTATATTAGAACTTCAAAGAATTTTTATTCTAAATGAATATCCTGCTCAAAAGGTAATTTCTGTTCTGCATTAAACTTCAACTTATGTGTTCAATTAATATTAAATTTTATATTAAATTAATGAAGGTTCTTTTATAACAAGGGTATGTCTATAAGTAATTCACTACTCCTTTAAATCAACAATCAAGCAAAATATATAAAATTTAAAAATTAGTAAAACACAATTCATTTTGTAAAAAAAATATGTAAAACCACATAAAAAAGGTTTTTTTTCCAAAATTAAAAGTTTTTTAATATAATTCATATTCATAATAATCCCCCTCCATTTTTATATCAAATAAATATACGATTGTTCTTTTAATGCAATTAATTGTGAATGACTCGCTTGTATAATGTATAATTAAATGATACCTTTAGTTTTTTGTTTTTCAAAATATCTTTAGTGCTATTTCTCATATCCCTAGTTCCCTTTTTTAGTAATAAAAAAAAAATTAATTTTTAAAATCCAATTTTTTTTAAATTCAAAAATTTTTGAATTTTTGTCACACAAAATGAATTAAATTACAATCAAAATCATATCATTTGGTTTTTTACTGCTCTGCTACCTATTCAAGAGCAACCAAATTGGTATTTTTTTCATTCATACTTTTGAATTTGATTATTCATATGTATCTACCGTAAATATAGAAAGAGAAGGGTATAATTTAGTATATAAGTATGTAAATAAAAAAAATATTTGGGGTGTAATTTATTGTTGCACAAAATTAAATTACGATGGCATTTCTATTTATAGTTTTTTTTCTTACTTTAGAGTTTAGTTTCTGAAATTTGTCGTACACATCTAAATTAAAATCATTTATTAGAGAAAAAAGCAACTGAGTCAAAAATATGTAATATAAAAAAAGGGTATAACAAAGATTTAAACATCCAGAACCCAGGGTAATTTGGTTTTTAAGCAAAAAAAATGATTAAAAGGAAAAACATTCCTTTTACGTAAATACAAAATATTTTCCAACATACTTATTTTTAAATTAAAAAAAAAAACAAAATTCATAGAATGGGTGGAAATTTTATTGCTCAAACCTTTATTCATTCATTACACAATAATCAAAAGCGTGTACTTACCAATTTATGAGAATCCCATTTTTAATTTCTGGAATTTGTTTAATTGTAAAATTTTATGTCTTGTTCGTTGTATAACAGTTTCAATTTGTTTATTTTGTATTTCCTGAGTAATTTCTAAACTTTAGAAAATCTCTTTAACTAAAGTTTGTAGAAAAGCTAACCAAAATTTCCACTGCTGCTTAAATTTTTAGTAAGTTTTGATATTTATTACTTAAATATATAAAAATATTTGGTTAATAAATGCTGAAAAGCAGGTTAACGTTATTAATTTGATGAGATTTAAGTTCTTTTCAAAAATTGCATATTTAAAGGAGCAAAATAGTTTTTTTAATTATTTATTTTATATGAATATTAAATTATTTAATTGATTTAGATTTTAGTGCATTTAGAATTACAAAAACAGGATATTTAACAATATAATGGTTTACTCAGCGATAATTTACCAATGTGTATCTATATTCTGCAGCCATGCCATCACAATAACGGTAAAAATTGGATTCTATTAACCTTCGGTACTTTTATTATTTCTTTTAATGTTTTTTTAAATTTTCAAATCTCAAACAAAAAAAAAAAAATTAAGGAAAGGATTCAATAATTGCGAATGAAATGTCCTTATTTATTTTGTACTTATATCTAGTAAATACTATTTTAATATACAATATATAGAACAATTTAGAAAATAATAGATGAATCTTTTATAATTTTTGCTTGCTTAATAAAGGGGAAAAATTTCTAATTTACCAAAATATATATATTTACATACCTATGTACGTATTTATAAAATTAAATTTTCAAAAAATCAAATTTGTGTAAAATTTTGTATTCTATGTTTTTTTTCCGTGTAAAATCTAATCTCCTGCCTTTTTAGTTATTCTGTGTTCTTAGAAAATGAATTTTTGAGATTTTAAATAATTACACAGAAAAAAAAGGGATCTAATGTCCTTTTATGTGTGCTCTTGCATTTTATAAGGAATATTATATTAAATAAAATGTACATGTACATGTTGTACTTCAAATCATTGAAATTATGAAAAAAAAAACTTGTAGAAAGATGTTTTTAATAAAATTTTTTTTGGGATGGATAATTATACACAAAGTAAGTGGTTGTATTCATTCAAGTGCAATAGATTTTAAATGTATATTGTAGTTAGTTTGGTTTTTTTTTACTTTGAAGCACGTGTATACATGCATACATTTCTGAACAAAGCGAAGATAATGTAATCAACAATGTTGTTACATTTTGCTGCTGCTTTTATTACAACCATTGCTACCGTCCTGTGTTGCAGCATGCAAAAGATGAATCCAAAAAAGGAAGGTACACACAATAAAAATTTTGTAATTTAATTTTAACGCCACTGGTTGAAAGAATTGTGTGTACAAAGGAAGAAATTACTATAATTTAAAATTTTTTTAAAATAATCATTCATCAAACTAACCATGGTTTGAGCTGAAAACTTTTAGAGAGTTAAAATTTAAAGAAAAAAAAAATCAAAATTTGAAAAACAAACCCAAATATATAATTTTATATATTGGTTTTATTATTCTTGTATATAGTTCTCGTTAGTTGTTGTATAATTGTGTTATTTTGGGGTGATTTTAAAGAAATTCTGTTTTTTTATTTATATTTGAAATAAAATATAATTAATATTAATTGTTTCCAAGTAACTGAAGACTGAGTTATTTATTTATTAAATTATTTATTAAATTTAAAAAGAAGAAAAAAAAGGTTGACAGGAGGTGAGACTAGAGACAACAGGATCAGTGTACTTTTATAATTTATTGAATTAAAATGAAAATTTTTAATTAAATTTCTCTGTAATGTATGAACCCGTTTTAAAGAATTTAAATTAGTTTTATATGGAAATGATGTTTTATATAAATAAATTGTTGAATTAATTAATTTTTTGTATTTATTTTAAATTATTTTTGGATACAAATTTGAAAATTGATTTTAATCTAATTTCTCGATGAGCTGCAGATTTAAAAAGGTGGAGAACTGAAGGGTTAAATTTTTAAATTAAATTAACTAAATATTCCTATATGCTTCCTAATTTTTCCTTTTTTACTCCTTATAAAAAGTATAGGGCATTCACTAAGTCGTAGATTACTCGAATATAGCTATTGTATAAGATTTTAAACACACGAATGTTATTTTTGTGAGCGCCATCTATTATCTTACACAATAGTTATTATATACATATATTTTAATTAAATCTTATATTATATTACGATATAAACTATTACGATATAATTATACAATTTTACGATATTTTTTTATTAGATATGATGTGACCGGAGTTTCCACCGGATATCTGCCACATAAAACCAGTACGCTTATATATGATGCTGCTAATACTATGTATTACTGTTAAAAAAACTCAATGAAATTAAAAATACATCTCAATATCCTATTAACCACAAAAACTAATTAATATAAGTACTAAATCGATTTTATTAAATTTTATTAAATCGATTTATTTTCAAGATCATTCGAACTACTTTTATACTAATTTATAATTACTTGCTTTTAATAATAATTACATTGAATGAAAATATGGAAGTACTTTATGGAAGTATTTTATAAAAGTATGAATTATTAATTAATTTCAATTTAAAATTAACAAATGTTTTATACATATACAATTCGATTCTTTAATAATCTTTCTACTCTATATTGTAATATAAATGGTAATATGACCTTTTAGTGATTATTTGTTTTCATAAATATATGCTTATTGGATCTCCATATATGTATTTAAGTACCGAGTACTCAATGTAATTTCTTTCCAGAATATGAAGGACATTATTATTTTGTTTTTAAGTAAATCAATATAATCTAATTCAATTAAAATCAATTAGTTATTCTTTTTAATTATTAATGACTGTGTATCGATTCTCTTTTATAAATTAAAACATTTTTATTTCAATAAAGAGTAGGTAATTATTTGTTTGATTTTATGACCGTATCGATTCAAAATTAAAGCGTATCGATTATTATATAGCGTACAAGTATACACTATGATTGTATAAATTAAATGGATTGTTTTTTTTTTGAAGTTTTTGCGGGGTTTTGATTTTGAATTTAAGATTCTAAAAATGTTTTGTTAACATTTGAAAAAATTAAATTAATATTTTTTATGGAATCCATTTTTTTTTTAAATATTTCACATAGAACTAATTCGATTTTATTATATTTGATTTTAAAATAGTTTTGGAAAATAGCTATTGAGTTTTATTAATTTAATTGAACAATATATCAACATGTTACTAATATTTATTCCTATTAATAATGGTAAAATAACCTTCATTTAAACTTTGTTTTCCTATCCAAATGTCTTTTAAATCAATGTTGGTATTAAATATTTATTTTTAAAATTCTCAATTTAAATCAACACTTGTTTTAATTTAGAGTTAAATTTTTCAAGAGTTTATTGTATTTTATTGCTAAATCTGAGCAAAGCCTTTTTTATGGTATAATAATCACATGTATTAAATCTTGTTTAATGGGACTTATGTGGTATTATTGTGAGGGTTTTAGGGTTTATTTTAAAAGTAATGCATTTTTTGCTTTAAAAATCGAGAACTTTACAATTTAATAATCTAAAGCTAATTTAAACTTTTAAATTTCCTAGTTTACGACCGAACTTTAAACGAATTTGAAATATGAAACCAGCGAAATTTTCTACCATTAAGAATAGACATGCATTCCAATATCCGAGTAATCTCTGTTGTTTGAAAATTCCAAAATTTTTTGGATTTTCTTTTCGATTCTGCACAGTAACTCTACTTTTGAAATTTTAGAATAAGTTTGAAATTTAATTATAAATAAGTTTACATTAGATTCTACGGGTACGCTTAAAACACTTATTACAAAAAATTAGACTTGTGTGATAACTGATAATTATTTGAATTACTTAATTTAAAAAAATTCAGAACTTTAAGCCGAATTAAAAAAAATAGATGTGAAAAAGAACTAATTAAATTAAGAAGGTGAAAATACTATTTCTATTCTTAAGCATTGGACACATAGACAGCGAGCCAGCAAAAATATTGATTTTCATATAATTGGCCATATAGAAGAGCGACAAGTGAGACTGAAGTCATATGGCAACAAAAATCGCTCGAAGAATAATCGTTCCCTATTTTGCACTGTCGGTACTTTAGAAGTTTTAAAAAATCTAAAACTATTTAAATTAAAAATTAAAAAAATTTGAATGAAAATTAAAATAATTAATGAATTTCTCACATCCAATTTAAATTTTCAATAATTCCAAGAATTCTATTAATTGATTTTTTGATTTTGAATTATTAATTATTTATTTAGCTATTTATTTCAAATTTTTAAAATACCGTTTGGGAACTCCCCTATGTGCATTTATTTTAAACATAGTTTTCTATATAAGATATATATATTTTCTATTATCTATATTACCTATTTTCCTTTTTTTCAATTTTATTTTACCGTTATTTATTCAGTGGCAAACTTTTATCTAAACATGACCAAATTGGTTTATAAGTTCA
Source organism: Dolichopus griseipennis (assembly GCA_963082915.1). Taxonomy (NCBI): domain Eukaryota; kingdom Metazoa; phylum Arthropoda; class Insecta; order Diptera; family Dolichopodidae; genus Dolichopus; species Dolichopus griseipennis. The sequence goes on along the minus strand of OY720444.1, from coordinate 106,642,696 downwards.
AATAATTATAAATTTAAATTATAAAGGAATAAACATTTTTTATAAAAACATATCAATTGTATATAAACTTTTATGAATTCAATTCAAATTTAAGTGTAAATTTATGTTGTTAATGATTTAATTGAAACATCAACATAACTGTTATTGAATGAAAAGTAAATAATATAACAAATCATAAAGAACAACAACAACAACATCAAAAATAACCTAAAAACATAACATTAATTTGTGTCCTAAAAAAATAATTTATTTTTGTTGTTGTTAAAAAGCTTTTAATGTAAATAAACTTTAAACAAGTTCAAAAAAACATTAAATGTATACCATAAAAATTGATATCAACATTTGATTGAACCTTCTAACTTTTCCCTCCAAAATAATGATAATTTAATGTGTAGGTGGTAAAATTTAAAGCAGTGGCGTACAAATATATAATTTGTTACAGATTAAAGCCGTTATAATAAATATTTAACAGAATGATAATTAGTTTTTAGGAACTTTTTGAATTTCATTGTTATTACTTATAATATAGCAGTACAAATAAAATGGGAATCAAATGCTTAAGCTGTTCACTTAGTGTTTTATTGAAGTGTGAAAAAGGGCTTTAATTTTTAGGAACTCTTCTTTACTTTAATAAAGGATATTTAATTCGAGTTACTTTTATGACTATGTTGTATGACTGGTGTTGTATGACTATTGATATACATATTCTTACCATCAAAATGGTATACATATTTAAATTTTTAAAAGGTAGTCGACGCTCCCCAAGTTCGGAGGCTTTATTCAGAAAATCTTTGTATTTTAATAAGTACTTTTAAAATATTTTGTTATACGTTTGTATATCTTAAAACTTAAATTAAACTGAATATAAGTTATACATTATATTTATCTTTATCACGTAATAATAGCGCCATCACTGTTCATAATTTTTAATATATAATTTTTGGGCTGTTTACAGTTTTATTCATTCATTTTGTCCAATAGAAAATTATTTATAATAATTTTTATTCAATATATATATACAATATATACATATATTCTATAACTATATGCATAATATTTACCTTATTTTTGCACAATAAACAAAAAAAATTTATTTTATGTTTTTTTTTTATTCTTTACAGGTAAGTGGAACGAATCGTTTGTTGACTCAGAGATTGGAAGTAGTAAGTAAACTGATTTTGAATAATATTTGAATATAATAAAAAAAAAGTACAGGTAAAAATTGTTTACTTAAGTGGAAGAAAACGGTTTAGATGAAACACAGTGGAGCTGTAAGGGACCTGGATAAAATTTATAAAACAATAAAAAACGAAGCAATAGAAAAATACTAAGCGTTCGAATAGGGCGATGGGATGGAAGAGGGTGCAAAATACTTTAATGTTAGTAAATAAAAAATCTTTAGTAAATTTCGGCCACTTTTAATTCCTTCTGCCACAAAAGCACGAAAAAGCAAAAATTCTTTGGGAATAATTTGAATAAATTTTTTTCAGGGGTTGATTTCAATTCAAAATGTAAATTTATGCTCTTTGTAAGTATTAGAAAGGTACTGAAAAAGAAAGTGCATAATTTAAGGGAAGAGAAAATTGGGGAATTATAAACATTTTTTTTTTTTAATATTTTGTTTGCAGAGAAATCTGTTGTAGAAATTTATTTGATTCAAATAAAAAAAGGTGGTTATATAATTTATTTAGATTTTTAGTTTACATTAGAATAAACAAGTGTGAATAATCGAATATTAATTAGGATTTATTTTTTATTCATTCAGTGAAGGTAAATAATAGGTACTAAGGTAAAACTGGCATTTTAAAGGTATTTAATGGCATCATTTAGAAGGAGAGGTAGTTAAATTGTTGAGGTTAATAAACTTTTATGGATACCGGATAAAAAGTGTATAAATACTAGGTCAGGGGTTGTATACTTTTCTGTTAAACTTTTAGGCCTTTCAAAATATAAAAAATTAACTTAATTGTGTTAGGTATTAAAATTTTTGGGTTATGATTTATGGGTTCTTGTTTGATGGAAAACTTACATGTGTTATAGCTTTAAAGTTACAACTATATGTACGATTTAATGATGTTGGAAATACCGAATTTTTATTTGAAATTATGATATAATTTGGTGATATGATCTTAATAAACCTATAAGGGCTTATTTGAAGATCACTATTAAATGCTGTTCAATAATACTTCTAAAACTCGTATAATATGCAAATAAACTATTCCTATTATATAAGATCGAAATAACTTTGCTAAAATTTTATCTCATGGATTAAATAAAACTCGGGAAACATTTCAAATCTGCATGTTAAAGATGCATTTAGAAAACTCATGTACATGGACAGTAACCCCAGAAGATGTGCATGCAATTAATTTATAATAATACTTATCTATTCTATACAATTTTCCTACATTTAAATTACATATAGAAAGAATAAATAAATAATTAGTATATACTTTTATATACATATTAATATTTTTTATTTATGTATTTATGTAAACTAAATTTAAATATAATAATATGTCGTATAAAATGACCAAAGAAATCTTCTTATTTTGTAATTGTGAATTGTTTTCTTCATTTAAAACAATAGCAAAATTTTCTTATTGAAATGAATCTTAAGATAAAATCTAAATTTTCCAGTAATTTTCCACTTACATCCTTATTAAATATATAACTGGTTTACATGCATATACTTTTTACGTATTTATTTTCACTTCTATTAACTTTTTATAATTATTTTCCATAATAAACTTACAATTTAATTTGTTTTAAAGAAATAATACAGTTGAGGAAATAAAATTGAGAATAGATTAAACATTTTTTCGATTAATTTTTTTTTATACAATAGTAATTTAAAAGTTAAGAGTTTCATTTAAGTATCTCATTCATTTATCGATTTGCAATGCATTCATTAGTTGTGAGTTAAACTTGGATCTGTCTTCACTTACGAATCCCTTACAATTTTTCAATAAATTTCTAAACGCATTTCAATATTGGGTAACTATTATAGTTTAATAATTTATTATAACTGATATTTTCTCAGATCAGATACGATTGATATCATGTCACCTGTTTTTTCAAAGTAAGCTTATAGTATTTGATGACAAGGATTTTTCAATTTTTGCAATTATATAGAAGATGATCCAGTCCTATATAGTCCTATTTAATCAAAACCTAAAAACTGTGAACCCAAATAAAATTTTGTTCAAAAGCGCCTATTGAATCGCATATTAAAGATATTTTAAAATTTTCTGAACTTAAACCAAATCTCGTGCCTATCAATAATAATTTAAATAATATTCTGTTCACAAACTTTAACTCTGTTATTAAATAAAGATTACAATTTTACCATTAATGTTGCCATACTACACATTGTAACATTGTTAATGAAAATTGTAAATTTTTTAAGTTGGGAAATTTCCCATAGGATGCAATTATATTCACGGGATGCATATACATAAATAATAGACATTGCATTAATATATTATCTTGATTTTATATACATATATCTATTAAATCTATATTACATTAATTTTAATATTATACATAATATTATTATCAAATATATGTACATATATGTACATATATATATATACCCTATCTCTTCAGTTATTATCTTTTTTCACAACTTTCTTACTTCACTAATTTCAAATGTACTTTTCATTTAAAAAAAAAATTGTTAAGAAGTGAAATTTTCAAAAAAAAAAAAAAAACAAAAAAACAGAAGTGTACAAAAAATAGTCCAAGTCCATGCGATCATAATAATGACAAAGTCTTTTACTTTTCTTTAACTTCCTTTCATTATTTTGCCCCCCATTTTATTGTAAGTTTTTTTTTTGTAACTAACTTATAATTTTGTGCTTATTTTAAAGTGGGTTGTATATGTATCGTTTATATATATATATATATAAGTATATATTTATATATATATATTTATATATATATACTTGTTGTAAATAATTTCTTTTGTTTTAACGCTTCCATCATTTCTTCGATCCGATAATGAAACAAAAAAAAAAAAAACAAAAAAAAAAGTACAGGAAAAGAAAAAAAAAAAAAAAAACAACAAAAAAAAAATAGTTACAACACCTGTTATCTCATTATATAGGTCTCTTTTTTTTTTATTGTTTAAAATATCTTAAGATACAAAAAAAAAATTCTCTTGCACAATGCATATTTTTTTTATTATAAAAAAAAAGTAATAATATATTTATAAAAGTATGTATGTTTGTGTAAAATGTATTTTCCAAAGAGTCCATTGTTTAAGAATTCATTAGTATGTGTTGTTGTTGTTGTTGCTTTTATTGCATGTTGTTGAAATATGTATGAACAATTGTATATTTTAGATGTTTACATCGATATTATTGTACACGCAACATAAAAAGTTAAGGTCAGTTGTTGCATTTAATAATATATTGTATATATATGTATATATATATATATATATATATATATTATGCTGTATTGCATTGTATTCAAGATGTACATGCTTCATTACAATTAAGTCAAGAATTGAGATTAGATGATTCTTATAAAGATTGTATCTATAGGGATTTTCTTTTCTACTTTTTCTCGTTATTAAAAAGTTGAAAAGACAACAGGAAAAACACAACAAAGTTATTTTAACCCTTTCTTTCTGGATTATAAAGTTTTTTCTGGATCATAAAATACTTATAAATATACGGATGAAATAGGGTAAGAATTAAATAGGGTTTTGTTTTACTTTTTTAAATATTTAGGGTGCAAAATATTTTATATATAAATAAGAAGATTAAGATTAAAAAATTTAATAAAGTTGAAAATCATATGTGTATGTGATCTTTAATTCAAAGTAAAAATAAATTTTATTTTAACAAGGAGCATGTGAGGAAATCTGTATTTTAGTTACGAAAGTTCATAGATTTTGTATTGGATTGGAAATGAAAGGGGATTCCCGGAAGTAAAACTTATGTGTTTTTTATTTTCCATATATTATAATTAGTCTTCTTTAATATTTGATTAAAGGTATTTAATAAACAATAAGTGCATGGGAAGAGGACCGGTTCAGTGAACGAGACATTAAGTCTTCAGATTTCTTTTAATCATCAGATATTTGTAATTTAAATCATTGCTATATTTTCAACATATTAAAGACTGTTTCACAATATTGTAAATATGACGACTAAAAGTCTATAAAGAATCTATTTATAGATTTCCCTGCCTTGAACATAATCTTTAGAATGTCTATACGTTTTATATATACAACTATCAACTATATACAGTTATATATAATATATACATATAAGTGGTATATTGTATCATTCTTATTCTAAAGAGTTGATTAAAGTCTCATGAGCTTATTAAAGTCCTCTGATTTATGTTTTTGAAGTGCATTTTTCTTGTAAGAATCCTTTGTAGAGTCATTAAATTCCCTTTATAAAGAAAATGATTATAGTTTCCATTATAGTTATAATTTTGCATCTGTCTTTTTTTAATTTTGTTCCGTTTTTCTTTGTATCTTAAGATGCAGAGAAAATTGAGTGATGCGTAATATTAAAGGTGTTTTGTAACACTTTGTAACTTTGATTATGATTTTTTTTAAGGACATTCATTCATTAAAAAAAAAAAATGTAGCTAAGGTTTTTGCAATATCAATGTTATATACGTTTTGTTTAAAAATATCTCTATGATGAGCTATAAATAGTTCGTAATTTGAGATATTTACCAGTTGAGTTGATTTTTGAGATTAAAATTATTAAAGAATGCAGTTTTTGATTTGAAATCACTATAAAATTGAGAAATGCGTTCTTTTGGTGGAATGCTGTTCATTAATTTGAGTTAAAAATGAAAACTGCATCTAACACTTTAAAGCAACATATTAAAAATTTAGAATTGTAAGTTTTTCCAATTTTAAGTACCTAAAGTTTGAGTTTTTCCATTTTTAAATATATTAGGCTGAGATCGCTTTATTGATCAGTGCATAGAAGTCGATGCCGTAAATTACCAACTTAAAATAGAGATATGAAACTCAAGTTCTGTAAGTTAAATATTGCTTATTAGTGCTAAACTTTAGTCCTTACTGTGAAATCCAACATATTGATTAAGGCTTGTTCCTCATTTTTTTTTAGTAAATCGATTAAATTTTCCAGAATTTCTGATTTTAATATAAATATTGTAATAGAAACATTTTTTATGAATATCCTTCCAGTTATTGAAACTACATTTTAACCATAATCTACTTAAGCAAGTGTTTAATACTATAATTGAAATAAATGCTATTATATCCTTTAAGCAAGGACTTATACTAAAATCATTCTATCATTAAAAAGTATTGTATAAGTTTATCATTTAAACAAAACTTCTCATCTAAATTTATTTAACCACTAAACTAAAGTTTATTTAAAAATAACCATCTACTTTGTTTAATATTGAAAACTAAACTAATTTAATAATCAATTGAGTGAATAAAGAAACTATTTCTATTATATTTAGTTTAAACTAAATTGAATTTGTTAGATATATGATAAACAAAAATCTTCATAAGAAACAATAGAAAAGAAACTTAGTATATACAATATAATACAAAGTTTATAAACATTTAACTTATATCCAAGTATAGAAACTCATATTATTCTTACATTTTTATTCAGTCTCCGACTATCTCTCATAGAGTGCACATCTGATTGTTGTTGATAGTTAAAAAAAAAATAAATAAATTAGTCTATTTTTTTCTTTTTAAATTAATTTTTATATTTTTCTACATAAATTAATTTTGTTTTTTTTTTTGTTTTCTTTCTTGTTCTTTACAAAAATAATATTTATTATCCAAAAAAAAAAAAATTTATTTTTTCTAAGTGTTTTGTTTTGTTTAATTTGGTCATGTTAAGTGACTGGCCGATTCCCACAGGGAATCGGTTTGAATTACTGAAAGAGACATCATTGACATCAATCAAAAATCCAAAAAATAAAAGGAACAAACGGGTAAGACAAGAATTTCCACCACTTACGCAATCAGTGTCCTCAGATGATCCGAAATTTATTGTAATTGTTTCGACTGATACTAACAAACCACTAACATCCTTCAGCGTTTTCGCTAAACAAAAAGCAATTGAAAGTATCAGCACAAAATATGAATCAATAAATATGTTACGCGATGGTAGCCTTTTGGTTTTAGTGAATTCAAGTAAAATAGCTGAAAAATTTATTAAAACCACCAATTTTGGTGGCTTATGCAATATTAAAGCAAAATTTCATGAAACACTAAATTCGTGTAAAGGCACCATTTTCGATCGTAACCTAGTAGATACATCCGAAAATGAAATCCTAGAGCACCTAAAAGAACAAGGTGTAACTGCTGTTTATAAATTTACCAAAAAATTAAATGATAAATATATTCCTACCGGTCGCATACTTCTTACATTAAATTTATATCACATTCCTTCAAAAATAAAAATTGCTTGGTACACTCTTCCTATAAGAGAGTACTTCCCAAACCCAATGCGCTGCAATTCATGTCAGCTACTAGGTCACACAAAAAATAAATGCAAAAATAATTTAGCATGTGTTAACTGTAATCTTCCCCCACATACACCAAATGATTGCTCCCGTACAATGTGTGCTAACTGTTTTGGCGAACATGCTGCTTCATCCAGCTCTTGTCCACGTTATCAACAAATGAAAGAGATATTAAAAATTAAAACACAAGAAAAATGCACCATGGGAGAAGCCCGTAAATTATACAAACATAGAAACCCACTCACAATAGACCTAATCCATACATTTTCAGACACACTTAAATCAAAACCAATTAATTCTCCAAAAAACGAAACCAATAATAAATTACAAAATTCATCTACTAGTAAACAAACTGTCAACAGCAATCAAAAGCGCACTGATCCTTCAATCAGCACCCAACCTAGCTCCTTTCCAATTCCAAGTTCCTCCTCTATCACGAATCAAACTAACAATTCATCAAAACAATTTATAAATAACAATCTAAATAACAACAATTCTAATATACCTAACACAAATTTTTCACCTACCTCTCCAACTATTACTATCAATAATTCTTCCGACCAAAATAAAAAAAATCCTAATACAAATAATAGCAAAGAATCAAATAACAATTTACACAATATCAATTCAAATAATATATCCAACGCTAATCTTACACCTAACTCTCCAACTAATACTTTTAATATTTCTTTCGATCAAAATAAAAAGAATGCTAACATAAATAATAATAATGAATCAACAACATTAACTTCATATGAAGACATAGAAATTGATATTGATACAGAATCATCGTCTGATGATTTTCCGTTATCAACTTAAAAAAAAAAAAAAATATATATATAAAAATAAAAAAAAAAAAATAAAATTACAATAACAAATCATTATTGTATATTAATTTAACCAACAATATAGTTTATATAAAAAATATAATTCATTCAACATGATTTTTAAATTTGCACTATTTGCTATTTAACAATAACAAATTTTGTGTCTAAAAAAAAAAAAAATAATTATACATACATTTAAATTTTTTTTTAAAAAATAAGTAAGAATCTCTTTTTTTTTTTTTATGAAAAAAGTTTTTAATTCTGTTTTACTTTTAATTTATATTATTTTAATATTATATACATAATATAATTTTATTATGTTTATTTTCTAATTTGTTAACTATATGGCATTGAATATTTTACAATGGAATATGAAAGGGTACATCAATAACTATCAAGAAATGGAATTAATAATAAAATTATATAATCCACATGTTCTGTGTTTACAAGAAACACACATTACCAACAACACAGTAAAACCCCTTTTTCCAAAACAATACATTGGCTTTTTTCACAATTTTGACTGCAACCTCAGAGCCAAACAAGGGACAGGCATTCTTATTCATAGATCAATTCCTTTTAAAGTCATAGACATAAATACTCGGCTCTCAGTCATAGCCATCGAAGTAAACATAAAGTCTCCAATTACTTTAATTTCTATCTACATACCTCCGGAGCAATCAATTTCCAATTTTGATTTCACAAATCTAATTTCAAATATTAATACTCCCATAATACTAGCTGGAGACTTCAATGCGTGGAGTCCACTATGGGGTTCACCCACTTACAATTCCAAAGGGAAAATTATTGAAGACTTTGTTCTGAGCACAAATTTATCAATTTTAAACAATGATGGCCCAACACACTTTTCAACCCACGGTACTTTTTCCAATATTGATCTAACTATATGTTCTCCTATTTTATTACCACTTTTGTCGTGGAAAATCATTAAAGATCTTCACAACAGTGATCATTACCCCATTTTTAGTAAAGTCACATTCCCTAATTATAATACACGGAAAAAAAAATAAGCTAAAATCAAAAAAAAAACGATATAATTCACGCCAAAAAAGTACCATTTCATAGCTTGGCCAACATTTTTTAGAATTAGTAAAATAAAATAATAATATCGGCAATTTATGTTATTTTATGAATTGCAACTATTTTGTACCAATTTGTAACAAAGTTTGTAGTAATGGAAGTAATAATTTCATACAAAGATTTTCTAGATTTATTACTCTATAAATTTTAAACTTGTACCAAATATTTGCAAAACAATAAATATGTGGAATATTTCTAAAAAGAAATCGTTTTAGATATTAAATATTCTTTTTGTAATTTGACAAATGCAATAATAATTTAATAATGCGTCGACGCAATTCAAAAAAATAGGGATTTATAAATTAATACAACTTTTTTTATAATCTAGAATAATTTTGTATAAAATTTGAAACTATCGTGTCAAGTAGCAGCAACAAAAGTTCTTGATTTAATAAAATTTAATAGAAAATTAACAAGGTAAAATGGCTAATTTAGAAAATAATTCTACTAGTTTAGAAAAGGAAAATAATAAAATTACACATTTAATATCGCAATTTAATCTATAAAAAACATAAATTAAGGAAAAAATTTGTGTTATTTTAATAAAATCAGCAGTTATACTTACGTTTAAATTCATACACATATAGCATTTATGTATAAATATACATATCTATCCTAATGTACCTATATAATACATAATATTTAAATAAAAAAAAATAGATAATTTTCATAAAAATTTTATTTATTTTTATTTATTCAAATCCAAATTCTTACATTAATGATTTCTTATAAACTAATAAGCATATGATATAATATACATAAAATAACATAATATATAAAATTTAAAGAAAAACATTTTTTTTAATTGATTTCATTATATAACCTAGGTACATAATATTATTATGTAATTTATAATTTTATAAAAATTTTATTTTTTTTTATTTTTTTAATTCAAATTCTTATATGTATATTAATATAAATTCTTATGAACTAATAAGTATAGGTATATATATACATTGGTACCTACATACCAAACCGCTTCAAAAAGACTAAAATAACTTAGATACAAAAAAAACTATTGTACTTGATTTCATTGTAACATATATATAAATATAACCTTCTACACAGGTAGATAATATAATGTAATAAATATACTTATATAAACATATTTAATTACATATTAGCATAGACTAAATAATTATATAGACTATCAGTTTCATATAAAAATTTTAAGTCTTCTTTGGAGCCAGCCTACACATTTTTGTCTTTAAATATTCTAATTCTAATGTTTAGTCTGGCTCCAAAAAAAAACTTAAAATTTTTATATGAAACTGATCGTCTATATAATTATTTAGTCTATGATATTAGTTTTATAAATTCGATAATTTAAAAACTTCCCTTCCATCAAATAATTTGTGCGATTCGAATGGTTTTAATTCGAAATATTCGATTTCAAACATTAAAAAATTTTCTCTTATACAAGATATTACAAAGCAACGAAAATGATTATCTATATCTTGTATTAAAATTTCTTTAACAATCAAATAAATTTTAGTTTGATTAATACATATATCAATTATTTTAAAAAACATATCATTTTTATATAAGCAGTAATTAATTTTATACACAGTTCCAAAATATTCTATTTTTGTTGCAAATTTCAATCTATCAAGATCTATAAGTTCTTTAAAAAATGTTTGAATAAGTTCAAAATATACTTTTTCTTTTAAAATTAAATTATCGTTTTTAATTACATTTAAATTAACATCGTTATTTTGAGTATTTAAAAAATACGCAAATTTCATAGTGCATTTTTTTGCTAAAGAAAAGGGCAAATTACGTCTTGACATAGTCATTTTTGTATACGATTTCATTTCTTTATTTTTAGACTCAAAACGCATGCACCAAAAAAAGCGAACCGGACCAGAATATCGTATGAAAGTACCGTAATGAGTCATAATGTGATGCTTGGGTTTTAAAGTGTCTTTAAATATTAGTTTATACATAGAATGATGGGCAGATATTAAATTTTCCACCTCCAAAATGTCATTTTCAGAAAACGAAAATAATAACAATTTATTTATCATATTTTCTAGTAATTCTAAATATTTCCATACTTTATTATTTTTAGGAATTTTATGCCCAACAATCAAAGACAAAAAATTTAGTAAAGTAATTGTTTCTATTGCGCTAAAATGCAATTTTTTTATTTTTAAGTGTTGAGGTTTTATTTTTGGACATTTATTACGAACCTGAATTTCACCGTAATTGAAAATGGCAATGTTGTCATTTAATTCATCTAAAGTAAAGAAGTTATCAGCAATAAGATTTGTTATAGAATTAATTAGTCCATACTTAATAACCCCTTCAAAAGCATCATGCATTATATCTCCAAAAAAATTTTGAGTTACATGAAACGAGGGAATAATATTGAAAACAGATTCACATTTTATTCCTGTTACTGAAAAATTATTATTTAGCATTTCATTATAACTATCAGGATTTCTAAAAAGTTGCGGATTTTCAGTTACATCATTTTTAGAGTTAATTTTAGGACACATACATATTCGGCAAAAAAAATCGTGATTAAATGATTGAGTAAAACCCAATATTGTGTTAACTGCGAGATTATCTCCGACGACTAATCCTAAAATAAACCTGACAGTTTTTGTTGTACCATCATTTTTAATATTAATTGGAACTCCATTTATTTCTATATCTAATAACTCGTCAACAAGTTTGCTAACACATTTGTTACTGCCAAATGTTTTCATATCTTTAGTTTTAATAAACATTATTGGAAATATGAAATCAAGTCGAGAATTAAAATCTCGAGAAAAAGATGGGAAATTAATGTAAAAACATGCCATAGATTGATTTCCTGAATGACTCCCTAATGGGTTCCCTGCCTCAAAATCATCATAATATAAATTATAATTAATACAAATGTCATTTTCATATTTCATTTTTTTAAGTTTCCATAATTTTCCTTGAACAAAATCTGTTATTTTACCACTTTTGTCTACTTCCTTTTTTGAAATGTAATCTAAAGATCTTTTCAGATTATCAGAAATTTCAAATAAACTTTTAAACACAAATTTAACAGGCAACATGCTACCCGTAGTATTTTTCTCAACAAAAGATGATGCACCTTTAGTACTATCTAATGTAATAATTTTATTTATAGAAAATTGTTGGGGTTCGTGAATTAAATTCATTTTATTTAAATAATTATGAAGCTTGTGTTCCGTTTGGAAATCTTTAAAAGGATTTAAGCAAAATGTAAATATATCGTTTATTTCATTGTTGATGTGAGGAACTATTTGTTTTAAAGACCGAAAAATTATTTCAAAAATATGTGAAACATCGGCAACTATCTCTTCAATTTGCTTATTGGTCATATGACTATGGCTATTTAATTTTAAAACAAAATTTAAGGCATGATGCGTTATTTGAGATCTTAATTCGGAAAAATTAAAACTTTGTGTCGGGGTAGTATTTATTTGGGATTTGAAAATATTAGCTTTAGGTTTAAAATGTCCGTTTGATGGGTTTGAACTAGTATTAACTATGTCTACATTATAAGTTTCATTATTGTTACAATGCGTATTTTCTAAATGTCTTTTAAAAGAGTTGATATTAAAAAATTCAGATAAGCAATTAAGTTGAACACACTTATAATTAGCATTCACTTTTAACATGTGAATGCATTTTAAATGAATAATAAGTGTATTAACTGTCTGGCACCCTAAATTGCATAAAAAACAATTATACATTTTTACTTATTTTTAAGTAAAACTACTATATTATTAAATAATATACTACTATATATATATTACACTTATATACCTGCTATATTTTTCAATTTTAATAAGTAATTTAGTATTTAAAAATGTTTTTTTTTTTAATTTTTAAGTAAAGAAAGTAGTTGACTAACACTAGTTAATGTTTTATCGTCTAAAATTTCAAAAATATAAATTTGTAAAAATTGCCAAAATGCTTGACATTCTTTTTGATAACTTAAATTAAATACATAATGGATCTTAAATGTAGTTGAAAGAGCCTTAACAAATGAATCAAATGAATAAATTATATTATCATAAACTACTTGAATACTAGAAACTATTGAATAATTTTCATTACCTATAATCACTATAAAGGGTTGCATTCGCATATTGTGCACAGCATATGTTGATTTTCGTTTTTGAATAGCTTCGTTATATGATGCAGAATTTTCAAGTCTTAAGATGAATGCTTTTTGGCTATCTGCAATGCTAAATTTCCATGTCCTTTTTGTATCTTTTTCCTTTGCATGACCGCCTGGCGGAAGAATAGCATGCAACAACAGAGCTAAAGTAATATTGTATTGGTCTCCTTCAGCACAAAATTGTAAACTTTTAAATTGTTGAATACTGTATTTATCCTTTATTCGACTCTTTACGATTGGATAAATTTTTTTACAAAACTCCGGCCACTTTTCTAACAATATTAGATCTTTATGAGGATTTTGTAACTCGAAATCTATATCAATCTAAAATCAAATTAAAAATATGAAGTGTTAAAAATGCTTAGCAAAAATTTTTAATAAATTTAATCATACTATTTTAATGTACATATTAAAATCAATCATGTGGTAAATACTACTACAGTTTAAAAGACAAAAATCATTATGAATTTATTTACCAAACGTGGACCCTCTGGGAGCTTAAATGGTGGCCAGTCTTCAATAATTTCTGTTATGGTTTTATCATCTGATCTAGAAATTTGTTCAGCACGAACTTGAGCTGTTGCAGTCCATTTTATTTCAACAGTTGCAAATGGTGTTACATGATTTTTAAACCATTTATGATCTTCCGAAGGATCTGTTATTGCTAACTGAGAACCTTAAAAATTGTAAATTATTCAGTATGTTATACAAAATTTTGGAAAACTAAAATAATACAACATAAAGTTATTTAAAAAAATTAATAAGTAGTAAATCTGCTCTGTTCTGCAATACACTTTTTGTGAAAGAAAATTATGAGAAATTAAATTTGTTGTTGTTTTCATAATATATTTGTACTGTATTAAATTAGTAATTAGTATTTGCACTGTAATAAATTAATAATATAAATATTTGTACTGTATTAAATTAGTACAATTAGTATAATTACTGTTAGTAAATTAGTTAATATATTACTAAATTAGTTGTTCTTCTCTGTTATTTAAATGAAAATACTGTGTGATTGTAATGTTTAATTTAATTTAATTTTTTTAAAAATTTGTGATAGTAATGAGAAAGATAATGTTATTTAATTTTTCTTTTTTTTTATGATATTCATTTAATATGTTAATAGACGCAAATTTCATATCGAAAATTTAAAAATTAATTCTTAAGTTAAAAAAATATTTGTATGTTTTATATATAAAAAAATTTTGTGGATAATTTATTGATATGTATTGTCATTATCAAATTTCTTTTTCGAATAATTTAGCCTTGAAAAGGTATGATAAATAAAAAAAAAATATAAAAATATACGAAACGTCGGCAAATAGAAAAATATAGTTTTTTATTTTTAATTATTAAAACTGTCCTAGGCAGTCTGAACCATCTAGGTTCAATCAGATTAAAACCCACCTAGGCAATATTTTTTCGGAAATTAAAAATAGTATATAAGCACGCAATATTTACAACATAAACTAAAAAATTTTATATTGTAAAATCCGAAAACGAAGTAACAAATACATTTTAGAGATACACATTTTTTTTACAATTTCATTTCGCGAAAAGTAAATTGCAGAATATATAGTTTATGGCACATAACATTTAACTAATAAATTTTACCTTCATTAATTGTCAAATTTAATTTTCTTTTTTTTACAGGTACCGGAAAACCAAATTTTCGCAGTTTTGCAATTTTTGTTTTGTAAACAGAAAATAGTCTGCCCGTTTTAGTATTTATGTTGTAATACACATCCTAAAAGTGAAAAGATTAATTATTAATTATGAAAAACTAGAAATTTTTTTTTATTATTACCTTCGGTTCATTTTCAAATGTTTCGCATACTTGGTCTCTAATTTCTATAAAATTTTGGTGTTTCATATGTATATTTAAATCTATATAATTTTTTACGATTCCTTCAATTAGTTCTTCTCTTAGAAAATCTGGTAATATATTTAATTTTTCATACGCAGCTCCAAATTTTGTATTGTTTTTCAAATAATCAGATAATGTCTGAAAATTAAAATGTTTACATATTAATAGATGTATATATGTATATGCATGTATATTTCTTCTTCTATAATTGGTTTTTTTTAATACAAGGGAAATAACTCACAAAAATATTATTGTTGTTTAGATTAGTAGATGTTGATGATGGACTGTTTTCACATTTATGCTGCAACCAATCTAAAACTCTTCCATCTGTTTTATTCAATTCTGTCACATCGGGTAAATTCTAAAATACGTTTAAAATAAATTTAAAGTTTATAAACAATTTCCAACCTTAAAATCCATTTGAAAATTGAAAACTGCATACATTTCGCTATCTCTGTTTTATTTAACTTGTTATATTACATATTTATTCCAAATTTAAAATTATATTTATTCTACTCACATTTTTTAATCTCCAATCTATTATTTTTGCGCGAACCTTGGCCCTTATCCCTAATGATATTGGAAATAGTTCGATAAGCTCAGATTCTGTCAATACTTTCAGAGAATCTATATCAACATCACGTTCTAAGAAAAAAATGGAATTGAAAATAAAAACAAATTTGTTTGTTTATATATTTGTCTTACCTATAAATTTATTTAATAAATGAGGCATTCCCCAACTGGAAAGTAGTTTAAGCAACTCATTTGATGAATCTAAATCATAATAATGTGGACTACTTTCTTGTCCGTTATAAATATTACATGCAGCAAAATTTTGTGCGTCGTATTGGTGGGGATTAGAATGTTCTTCCATTTTATAAAATAATTTAAAAACTTCAGTTTAAATATAATGTAATGTTATATTCAATGTGTATATTCATAAAATAAGTTGCTTACATATATATGTATAACAACGCTTACTACGATCAACTGAAATTTTTGAATTTGTTTTTTTGTTTTTTGTGTTTTGCTATCAACAATTTTAAATTTCAACGCATCTTTATTCTTTTGCTATTTTATAATAAGTGTTGCCACCAGTTAAAAAGTTTTCAAAGTATAATGAAATGAAACGTATTTTTATTTAATAATAATTTCGGAATTATAATTTAATATGATAAATGAATTGTTTTGTTAGTTTTGTTGATTTAAAATTTTTTTTTATTTACTAGGGTTTTTCTAAAACTTATTTATCTAAATAAATTTTAATATTTAAATTATTGAAATTTTAATGTTGACTAAAATAATTATAGGTATTTGAAATATATGGTTCAAATAGAGAAAAACATTAGTAAAAATTTAAATTCAATTTTATTTCAAAATATCTTATTTTGTTCTTATTTTAACATTTTGTTATATAAAAGACAAATAAAAGGAAAAAATTAAACAAGTTATACAAGTTCTAATTTTATGAAATGTAGGTATGTACTCATTTATAATTTATAAATTATTTTTTAAATATAAAACATGAATAGAATTTTTAACTATGTTTACTTATTAGATACTAAATATTTTAAAATAAATTCATTTCAAAACATAACAGAATATGACGTAGTATAAAAGTTTATAATACTTACAATAAAATACGATGCTTATTATTTGTATATTATTATTATTTCACAACACTTATTTTTATTAATTAAACTAGATTAAAATAACTTTTTAAAACTTGTTACTTTATAAAAACACTACTTGCTACATATAAATTAAAGCTAAAAAATATATTTTTTAAGATTCCAAATTACTCAGCGATAGATGTTATTTTTTTTGGAAAAATGTAAAACTTCAAGAAAATTAAGAAACAAAAATTTCTTATTAGCATTAACATAAAGTTAAAATTTTTTAAAATGAGATTCTTCCAAATTTGTAGTTTGTAAGCATAAGCGGTAATACTGCTTTATACATTATATGGCAAATTTATTTATATAATATGCAGTATTGTCACAAAACTCTTGCAAATCTCTCTTTTGTAAGATCAAAGTAATGTTGAACAATAAAAAATATACCTTTACCTAAAAATTATACTTTTACCTATAATTTATACGAAAAAATTATTAATTTTATTTATTAATATGTATAACAATTAACAAATATCAATCAATCATTTTTCTTTTCTAAGTAACCCAACAGTTACAGTATTGACATTTTATTTTGATAGTCTGGTAATGATAAAACGACAATTATGCGCTTTACTCTTTTTCCGTGGCGTGGCAGGCATAAAAAACTTTTTGAAATAAATTTAATTTTCAGGGTGTTAGAAAAGGATGGAAATATATGCTATTTTCATATTTTTCTAATTCGTTTTAAAATTATTACATTTTGTACATTAAGCTATGACCAAAAATTTTTGTAAATCGAGAAGTAATGAAAGTATAGAATTAGGAAAAAAAAATTATAATGATTGTATTTCTTTCTGCCATCAGATACATAATTATTTTGTAAATCTTGATTATCTTTTCTCAATTTAGCAGTTTTTAATAATAATTGTCCAAAGTTTGTAATTGTAAATATTTTAAAATATGTATGTATGTACGTATATATACTGATACATAATATGTACATATGTTTATTAGATTCTGTACTCACTGCAGTAGATGGTATAAAATACAGTTTATTTTATTACAGCTTTGAAATAAAATTATAAGGTTTTTGTTTAATTCTGTGATTATTATAGCGAATTAATAATTTTAAAATCTAAATCATGATTTTAGATATTTAATAATAACAACACTTTTTTTAATAGTTTTGTTAACACATGTTTTCCAAAATCTATAGATTGGAATTCAAAAATAAGATGTTTTTAAATATAATTTGTAACAAATGAAAATATTTTAAAATAACGCAATATTTTTTAATTTATGCTTTTTTCTTTTGTTCAATTTCTAGAAATTTATTTAATGAATTAAGACAATTCAGTATTAAATCTTGTTCAAAAGGTATTAAATAAAGAAAATATTGAAAGTATAGATTTATAAAAACGAAAGTCTAAATTGTTGATAAATTTTTCTTTCCGTGTACATATTTAAATTCAAAACCCACACGTTTCAATTGCAAACGCGCAAATTGGCCGAAATTTCAAACTTTAGTTGACAAGCTCAATGACAAAATACTCCAAACAGATAACATCAATAGAGAAACAGCATCAATTCAAAAAATTATTCGCTCAGCAGCAAATGAATCCATCCCACAATGTTCTTATAAAAAATTAGGTCGAAATGTACCGTGGTGGACTGTAGAATTAAAAAAATTAAGAGAAGAAAAACAAAATGCTTGGAAAAATTACTGTAAAACACAAACTTTAATCAACCTTATATCATATAAAAAAAAGAATGCCATTTTTAACAAAGAAAAAAAGAAAGCAAAAAAGATTACATTTAATAAATTTACAGAAACTATTAACCCTAATAATAACATAACAAAAATTTGGCAGAACATTAAAGTTTTAACTTCAACTTATACTCCATTTCATATTAAAACAATTACAATGAACAATGATAGCATCAACGACCCTCAAACAATTTCTACAAAATTTGCACAACATTTTTCAAACAGCTCTAAAACAGACAACTTCCCTTTTCTCTTTAGAGAAAACAAACGTAGTGCTGCCACACTACAAATTCAAAACCCTCCGAATATAAAAGCTAAATTTCTTGAATCACAATTCAATGAACTTGAATTTGAAACATGTTTAAAAACTCTAACAGGGTCAACTCCAGGTTTAGATAAAATTTCATACCAAATGATCAAAAATAGTACCAAACAATGCAAAACAAGAATTGTACAACTCTACAATAAAATTTATCAAACTGGCATTATTCCACAAGTATTTAAAATAGCTGCCATCATTCCAATACGTAAACCTAACAAACCAATCGACGAAATTTCTAGCTACAGACCTATTTCATTAATACCATGTCTCAGCAAAATTCTGGAAAAAATGGTGTCCAAAAGACTCATGTGGTTCCTCACAACCTCCAATTCACTATCTCCAAATCAAGTTGGTTTCAGACCAAATTCGTCTACCGTAGATGCACTACTATATATAGACCACCTTATTTGCAAAAATCTATCGTCAAAAAATCACATTTCAATTCTTTCTATTGACTTCGAAAAAGCTTTTGACAAAATAGGCATTCACGTCGTATTAAAAAAATTGCAAGAATTAAAAATTGGTCACAAAATGTTTAACTTTATAAAATCTTTCTTAACGAATAGACAAATTCGGTGTAGAGTTAATAACATAATATCCCCTACTTATTCTCTCTTTAATGGGATCCCACAAGGTTCCCCTCTCTCTGTTACCTTGTTCTTAATAGCTTTCGAAGAAATTAACAAAATTATTTTAAACTACAAAAATCTATACCATTGCATCTACGCTGATGATTTATATATAATTAGTAAAAAACATAACCAGAATGAAATTTCACAACAATTTTGCGAAATCCTAACTGCAATAGATAATTGGTCACAATACTCAGGTACTAACATTTCAGTTGAAAAAACAAAACATTTACATATTTGCAGAAAAATTAATTGTAATAATGTACAAATTAACTTTAAAAACCAAAATGTTTGTAATGTTAAAGAATTAAAAATTTTAGGCTTATATTTTGATTGTAAACATAGTTTTAAGTATCATTGTAAATATTTAAAATCAAATCTAGCTGCCAGACTAAATATTATTAAATATCTCGCTTCCTCTAACAGTTTCATGCATACTAACTCCCTCCTAAACATGACCAAACTAACCTTATTATCGAAAATTGACTATGGTTTACAAATATACGGAAAATGTGCAAAAAGCCATCTAAATATATTAAAAGCCCCATTTCATGCTGCAATCAGAGCAAGCTTAAGGGCATTTAGAACAACTCCAATAAGAAATTTATTAGCTGAAGGAGGATTCATTTCAATAGAGGAACGAAAACTATATTTAACAAGCCGACTTACCAGCAAAATATTTTGTAGCTCAAAACACCTTTTATTCAAAGAGATTAACTTGCTAAAATGCAGAACAACGAAATTATCAATGGAATCAACTCTAAGCAAGATCCTTGACATAAACTCAAAACTCGAGCCAAATATTAAACCAATGCCTATAAAACATAATAATTCTCCACCTTGGCAACAGGGATCACATTTATTCATCGATGAACTTTCCCAATTTCGAAAAGAATATACTTCAAAAAGCCAATATCTGCACCTTTACAGAGAACAATCCACCATTTTAAAACAAACCAACTGGAAAATAATATTTACTGACGGATCAAAAACTGATAATAATGTTTCGTTTGGCGTGGTTGGAGAAGATGGGAGTATCCTAGCCCAAGGACTGCTTCCTGAATGCGGAAATGTCTTCGAAGCTGAAACACAGGGCATTCTTTCTGCTATAGAATTTGCAAAAGAAAACAAGGGAAAATATCTCATTTGCACCGATAGCCTATCAGTATTCCAAGCTATACAGAATACAAGAAATGAGTCCAGCCCGTTAAACTATGCAAGACAGCTAATTTTCCAAATGAAAAATAAAATTAAAATTATGTGGGTCCCGAGTCATATAGGAATATCTGGCAATGAATTCGCCGATACTACTGCCAAATCTGCTTCCAAATTTCCACTTCATACATTCATGCCATTTTCTAATGAAGCAGTTAACTATAAGGCATCTAAAACGATTTTAAAGATGATAGATACTGAATGGGCAACATACACACACCAATATAAATCTATCAATAAAGAAAGAATAGCTATTAAACTTCCAGTTACCACATCAGTCAAAATGAATCGGTGCTTTATAAGAATGAGATTAGGACATAGCAGCTTAACACACTCATACCTACTCAAGAACGAGGATCAACCTATTTGTCAATTTTGTAATAGATTCCCGCTAACCATTACACATATCCTATCCGAATGCACACTCCTTACTCAAACCCGCTCTTCCATTTTCAATAACATGAACCCGGCAGATCTCCTATCTCATCCTACAGTTATAAATATTAAAAAAATACAAGATTTCCTTATCAAAATTAAAATTTATGAATTAATATAAAAAAATAAAAAAATTTTTTCAAACAAACATTGTAAATTTAATATTGAATAAAAATGTAAAAATACTAAATTTAATAAGTTATAAAACACAATATATTAAAAATTCAAGCCGATAGCCCTGGCAGCTAGTTGCTTTTAAAATTAAAGATTAATTGTAATTTTAATTATGGTTAATAAAAAATAATAATAATAATAATAATACATTTTTATTCATTTTTTTTTTATGTAACATTCAATACAATGTGGGATACAAGTATCCACGATCAAAATGTCCTTTTTCATTTAATCCATGTTGTAAGTATTTTCTTTAAAAATAAAAAACAAACAAACTTATGTCCTTTTATATTTCTATTTCTTTCTAAAGTTTCATATAATTTTATTTTATATATATATATAGCAATAAACTGTTCAATATTTCAATTGTTATTAAATTGAATTAAATTTATACTAACACACATCCATACATATAAATAAAAATTTGATCCTTTTCAAAGAAAAAAACAAAGTTTTATATTGAAGTTTAAGTTGAAAAGGACACTCACTATTGATTTGGAAGGAAAACAAAAAAAAATTAGGACAATACATTAAAGTTGTTCAATTTTTATGTATTAACTGACTTCTAAGTCTTTCTATATATATTTAGTTTCAAAATGGCTTTCAACAAGTAGAAATTGACAGGATAAAAAAAAAATACTAAAAAATATTTATAATAGAAAAGAAAATACTTTTATTTAAAGTTTTGAAACAACAAAATAACAAATGGTAGACAATAGGTAAATTCGAAACAATGGATATATATATACAATGATGCAATGATGCAATAAACAAAGATTAAGCTTATTTTATTTAATAGAATTTCTAATAGAAATTATTTTGTTTTTGGTTTTTTGTTTTTCTTAAAGTTAAATCGAAAATTGACAATATCTCAAATAGGAAATGTTTATTTTTGTACAGGAAGAGGTTTTCTTTTAGTTTCTTCCAATCTGATCATAAATAATTACTTGTGACCAGTGCTTCAAGATAGGCGATAAACTTAACATAATGCTTTGAAAATTAAATTTCTAATTTTGGTTGCTATGGTAACCAAATCTATTTAAATATTGAAAATAGTTAAGTTATTCGGTATAAAAATTTGGATTTACATGGATTAGGTATTTCATGACACAATGTACGTGATTGAAATGCGAAATAGCTCTCATCAATCTTGATATTTAAACAGTAATCTGAAATATTTTCAAAAGTTTTTTGATACTGTGAATATTAACAAATACATTGAAGTTTGAAACTTCTTGATTTTTCATGACAACTCTCTTTAATTAAAGTTCTCTCTTTCTTTCAAAGTTCTCTAAAATTGAGCTTTTATAGATATGTATTGCAAGTTAATAATAGTTTAACATGTCTTTAACATTTTTAGTATGGTAAATTGTAAAATAATCGCATTTACTCTTTCTTTCATTCCAAATTGAGTGAAATTGAGTAGGAGTAATTGAGTGAAGAACTGCACAAAAATAAAAATATACATTTTCTTTCAAATTTCATTAAAATTTTTATCAATATTCACTTCAAATGCATCACTGGGTATCATTATACATATAAACACATAATTTTGTATAACAAATTAATTAAAAAAAAAAAAATCATGTAGTTAAAAAGAACATTTTATGTATATATGTTATGTTATACTTGTATAATATGTACCACCTCATATGAAAGACCAACTCCCTTTTTTTTTTGGAACATATATATTATACATATTTATTGCACAAAAAGTTTTTGTTTTTTTTTTTCATTTTATTTTATTTTTAATGCAAGTGACTACCGGATGTTACTTCCTGTGAGATTCATCCTCTTTTTTTTTTTTATTGACATAATATTTGTTGCTATAATTTGATGTTAAATTATGTTGACATGTATATTTGTATGTATGTATACATATAAATGTTATTTTGTACTTAGTTACTGCTATACTTTGAAGTTATAATAGTAAAATGAACACTTTAAATGATTTTCTAATCATAATTCCGGACTTTGTTTTAAATCTTCTTTTGTTTTTCATCTTAGATCTTTTTGTTGTTGTTGTTGTTGTTGTTGTTATTGTAATAAAAATTGAAATTTATCTGTACTTGTACACTGAGTACTATGACTATACACAGAAGAGGATACAATACAAAAGGTTTATAATTTGTTTTATATATATAAATGAATTTATATATATATATATATATATGAAATAAAGGTTTTGTTTTTCTTTTAATTAAATTCCTTTAAGTAGTTTATATTTTACATATATACAACTTTGTAATGCTTTGTATTTTTCGTATCTGGGTACTCTAGTAACTTAAAACTTAAATGGTTTTAATAAAAAAAAAAATTTATTTTTGATAAGTATATAACTCAGATCTTTAGAGATACAATAAGTACAAAATGTCAATGGGAAATATGTTTTATACGAGTATATATGTATAAGTTTAAGGATGCTGGATCATATCTTGAAAAGAGGATTACAATGTAAAAATTGTGCATTGGAGAATACTAAAATTAACTAATACTATAAAATAATAATGATGTCATCCAGAATTTCTCTAAGTAATGGAACACAATCAAAGGAAATAGAATAGAAAGTATCTGAATTCTAAAAAAAAATTATTTCTCTCTCTATCTAATTATTTTGTTTACTAATTGTTTGGTTATATATGAAATATGTTCTTATAATTATCACAATACAATAATACACTTATTATATGTAGTTAACTAAGTATTATATGGATATCAATATTCTAGATTTGGTATTGTTTAATTTAAAAATTTTTTAAATTCTTTAATAATAATATGTTTTGGA
Organism: Dolichopus griseipennis; assembly: GCA_963082915.1. Taxonomy (NCBI): domain Eukaryota; kingdom Metazoa; phylum Arthropoda; class Insecta; order Diptera; family Dolichopodidae; genus Dolichopus; species Dolichopus griseipennis. The sequence continues at coordinate 106,618,310 of OY720444.1, read as the reverse complement.
TTTTAGATATCAGAATGTTTTTATTGTAATCTTCTAGAAATATCTTCATAATTTGTAAAATTCTGTTTTAATAATAGAAATTTTTATTTTTTGAAATTTGACTATAATTCAAGAGAAGATTATACTAAGATTACTACTTATTCTATTTTTCTATTAGATATTTCAATTATTTGTTAAGAAGTTTAACATTGTGCTATGGGAGACCTTTAATAGGTTTAAAATGGTATAAGATGAATATTAACTAATAATGATGGTCTCTCGATAAAAAAATTACCCAATATTCAATAAAATGTCAAGAGGGTGATAAATTTGTATATTTGTTTAGTAACACTATTGGTCTCTTCAGAAGGCTATATATTGCGCTACTTTAGCGTTCTACAAACTCCTTATTTATAATTTTGGTTCATTCTCACAATTTGAATGAATTTTTGAAGACATCTCTTGTGAGTTATAAGAATGAATGAAAATTTTTATAATATTCGAAAATTTATAATTTCAATCTTTATATGGAGTTAATGAAGCCTAACATTTATAAAAAAAAATTAAGTCATAGTTAATTAGGAGTATGTTTCTTCCCAGACTATTTTTTACCTAAATATAATGTTACAATAAAAAAAACTTATTTAAACTTAAATTGATTTCTGTAACTTACAGGATAATTAAAAATAAGATTTTTTTTTTTCTTTATTCCTTTTCCACTTCTTTAAGGAGTATAGAGCATTCACCAAGTTTTTACTTTAAACTAGGCTTCAGTTTCTTTAATCATAATATTCACTAAGCCGTTGATTACTCGGCTGTAGCTATTGTATAAGGTTATGAAATATGAATGTACAAATGTTAACTTTGTGCGCCATCTATAATCTTACACAAGAATTATTTATATATTTTTATTAAATCTTATTTTATATTACGATATAAACTATTACGATATAATTAAGCAATTTTACGATATTTTTTTTATTGAATATAATCTGACCGGGGTTTGAACCCGAGACCTTCCACATGAAAGGCGGCATCTTTACCACTACGCCATTGGTCAGATCAAATAAGATAAATAAGAAAAATACAATCAATCAAAATTCTATATTGAAATTTTAAAAATTTTAAAGTTTTACATAACTTTAGATCATTATTATAATAGACTCTGGATTTAAATTAAATTTTAAAAGTATTCTAAATTTCAAATTGTTTTAAATGAATATTGTTTAATTTTTAAGAATAAAAACTTTGAAAGCATATAAAATAATTATATTTCAACTTCTGATTGAAGTCTTCACAAAATAAAAGTTAAAGTCATGTAAATCTATAAAATAAGTTATCAGATTAATTTAAATCAAATTTTGAATCGGTCAATAAAAAACTTTAAATGTTTAATTTTAAAATTTATTTGCAACTTTCAATCGCCCATCCTTTTATTGTCAAATTCTTTTCATTTATTTGTGATGAAACTCAATAAATGAAATATTATGTAATAAATCACTCATTTTTTTTTTTGGAAATTTTCTTTGTCTCTGATATCAAATAAATAAATAAAACTTTGAAAACTATATTTTAGTTTTAAATATTTTCTTTTTTTATTTTTCAAAATTCAATTGTTTAAAAAAAAAATTTTATTTTCAAAAATTATTTATTTCAATAGTTTTTAATTGAATTTATATGTACGTATTTCTAGTTGTATTATTTTTCAGAAATTATTTCTTTAATCCTATAGTAGCCATTATCATATACACATGCATATATGCATATATATTTTATGTTTCAATTGATTTTGAATTTCAAAAGAATTAAAATTAAAAAAAAAACGAAAAATAAAAATGAGCCATCGTCAACAGAAATTGAATTGAATTCAAAAATATTAAAGTAATCAATGAATATGAGATTCGTTATTAGTATACTAATTTCGTAATACTTATATACTTATATAAATATTATGTACTTATGAGGAGTTTTTTACTAACACAAACAAATTTTTCTATTGTTATTTGTTTTTTGTCCTCAAAATTCATTGCGAATTTTGCAATAAACAATAAAGACGACATCAGTTTCTTTTGTTTTGAGTTTTGCCCCTCCGGAAATATGAATGTATGAAATGAGAATCTTTTAAATTTATGAGTCATGTGCGGATTTTACTTTCTTAAGTATTCAATTTATTTTTTTTTTTTTTGATTTTCTAAATAGAGCGGTACTGGTTTTTTTTTTTTTAGTTTATTCCATTGTTTTTGTTCATTTCTATATAGAAGACAATTATTTTAAGACTTAATAGATCAGTGCTTCATATGAAGAAGATATTTTGTTTTAATGTGTGACTCAAAAATATTGAGTGCATATTACTAAGGCATGTACAAAAAACAATGGCGATTTTCATGAATTATATTGACTAACTAAATGTCATATTGAATAAGTTAGTCTTATTTTTTCTTAAGATTTTAACTGAATAGTAGGGGCGGAGACCAAATTAAAAAGTACCGAAGTTAAATCCCAAAATGCCTTAAACAATGTGATGACAGTGAGTTTGACGAATATGGTGGTAAGTTCTAATGAGTATGAAAGCCATATCTGCAAATGTATATTACGAATCAGTCTGAGAGAATTAGTATTTAACAACTACAGAGATACTAATTATTAAACTAATGTAATCTCTAGAAAATGTATCAACATCGAAACCCACCTGAGACAAATTTAGTACCTTATAAATTTAAAACTTAAGTTAAAACTATATTTAAAAAAAATTTCAAGTAAAAGGGTATATTCCCAAAAGGGATTATTATCATCATTCTAAAATTAAAGTTTCTGAAGCACTGGATTAATAAACAAAAACAAAAGTCCACTTTAGAATAATATATTTGATATTGCAAGAATTGTCAGAGAGATTCGAATCAAATTAGAAAAAAAAAACTCTTTTTTGATAAAAAAAAAACAAAATCGAGGCTAAAAGTTTTATTTATTTTCAATTTCCGGTTGAATTTTCCTTCAAATTGTTTTTTGTTTTCCTTTTGCTCTTTTTTTTTTTTGTTCTTGTTATTATTTTAATGTTAAGATAAATATTGCGTTTTGTTTTTTTGGATACAAATAATTCATATTCTCTTTCTCTTCAAAAAAATTTTCTCTTTCCTTTGTAATTCTCATTTCTCATTAATAGACTCATGCTCATCTATTGTATTTGATCAGTGAATTTTTGGAAATTACTTTTCTTTTGTATTTTGATAGAAATTGTTTTCTTTCTTGTTTTTATTTTTTTTTATAATTGTTTTTACTTTTTTTTTTGGCTGTTTCAATGTATTTGTATATAAAGGAATAAAATTTATGAATGAATGAATTTTAATTTTTATTAAAATAAAGTACATTTTTTTGACTACCCATCTTTACAATTTACGAATACTTTCCATCAACATCATAATCATTATAATTATTATCCTAATAAAATCCTAACATGTACACATACATATGCACAATATAAATGTAATGTTCAAATGCAATTGAAACATTATAATATTGATATTAAGAAATTTGTTAAATACATTGAATATAAAGTTATCAAAAGAATACAAAAAAAAAAAAACAAAAAAAATGCCTTGACATTTAATAGCACACCAAAATCACTGCTGTCATGCTAGTAAATTTTGTTTTTATTGCATTTTTTTGTTTTTTTTTTTTTGCTGTTCTCAAATAAAATGAGGGGAGGACAAAAGAAAAAAAAAAAACTCCAACCGAGAGTTTTATATCAATTGAAAAAAAAAATACTCTTCTTCTGTTTTTCAACAGGAGTTCCTTTGCATTTTTTTTTTTATTTTGATTTATCATGTTTCAATTATGTCATGCATATAAGTATGTATAAATATATATGTGTATGTACATTGCATAATATATGAACATTTATTTCAATAATGTTATAGCCATTAAATATTAAAAATGTGATTTAAAAAAAAACAAAAACAAGGGAATTTTTGGAAAAAAATTTTATTTTGGAAATAAAAGAAATGCAGGGAACCATATCATATTATTTGACTCATATATAGGAGAGGATGAGATTGATTTTATTGTTTCAAATGTTTTTTTTTTTTTCGGAAGGCACAAATGAAATACTGGTAGAGAAGTAATTGTCAGCAAAATGTTCAAAAAAGATAAAGAAAATGCAAAGAACATGTTTTTTTTTTGGTTATTCAATCAGTTGCAAAGTTTTGATGTTTTTTGGGGTGTAGTAGAAATAGTGAGATGCATAATGCATATATTGATAGGTATTGGACAGATGTTTGCAAAATCGCATGCAGTTTGAATGTAGTGGCTTCAGTATTATATAAAATGATCAGAATTCATTGAAACCAGTTGGGCATATATAAATTCCTAATGAATAAAAAAATAAAATAAAATAAAAAAAAATATTTTTTTAAATATATACTTTTATTAAAGTCGTACTAGCGCCCTAAAATGTAGAAAATAAAAAATTTAAGGTAGATCTTGGGAATTTGTTACTGTGTTAATATAAAAATAAATTGCTGGTATAAGAAACAGTTCTTTTAATGTTTGAGAACTTTTAAGCTTAAAATTTTTAAAACTTTCACTAACCAAAAATTGATGGCAGATCCTTTGCATTTAAAAGTGTTTTAATATAAAATATAAAAGTAAATTGCTGAAATGAAAGATAGTTCTTCTTTTTCTTAAAATTAATCCAGCAATTTACTTTTATATTTTATATTAAAACACTTTTAAATGCAAAAGAAGTTCTTAAAGCTTCCAATGTTCCATGATTGAAAAAAAACTGTTAAAGATATCATAAATAAAAAAATAAATTCTAATTATCTCGGAAACAACAGGACATCTTATATTAAAATAAACTGTCCATTTGGGAATTAAAACTGTCCAGTCGGTCCTTAACTTTCATAATTAAAATATATTTTGATTTATTTGAAATTTTTAGACCCTTTTTTTAACAATTTAAACTTCCCAATTCAATTGCATAATTTTTTTTAAAGAATTATTAAAGGTCACAACTGGGTCAAAATGAAACTGGAACCTTTTTAATGCCTTAACTAATTATTATTTATTTCTCTAGGAGTTAAATAAAATTAAGTAATAGTTCTATAGTTATTGAATTCAATAAGGCTGGTTGCGTTCTTAGAGCATTTTTTTTTAAATAATTAGGGGAATTCTTTTTCTATTGAAGTTTTTAGAAACAATCCCAATTGTATTGCACTTTTGTTATGCCATATGACTTGTATAGATACTGACTAGCCGACTATAAATTACTAACTTATATGTTTTTATATATAATTTCCATTAGTAACGCTTTGCATTAGTTTTTTTGTTTTTTTTTGTAATTTAATGTTGTATTTTTCCCTTACAAATTTCATGTTTTTTTTTGATTCTAGATTTTCTGGAATGGTTCTTTTAGAACATTCGTTTTTTTTTTTGTTAAATTTAAAGATGTCAAGTTTTTTCCTTTATATTTATTTATTTTAATATAAAAAAAAATTGTTTTATTTATTGTTTTTTCTTATTTTTTTTTTGATTTGTCTAAATGGGGGAAAATTGAAGAGTGAATTATTTGTATTTCGTTGGGTTGAATTCAATTTTTTTATGGGTAATATTTTGGAGTGCATTATTCATGTTATTTTAATATCTTCTGTTTTTTATTTCCTATTTTTTTATTTTATTCCTGTCTCTTTTATTCTAAGTTTTTTTTTTATAACTTTTACGTGCAGTCAGTTTTAAATGTTTTCATATGATAAAAATTACCGCATACCAAAATAACAAAAAAAAAAAATGAGGAATTTTGCTTATATCTATTACGTACACTGTGTATTTTGAGATGAGATATAACTGAGAGTAGGTCCTTATTCAAAAAAACAAAAAAAAAAAATAAGCATTGTTTGTACATTAAAAAATAAAAATATATAAAAAATATCTAGAGTAGATACTAAATTTTATTTATTTTTCTTGATGATATTTTGTTGTATCAGCTAAATGCATATGTATATATATATTTTAATTTCTCTAAATGTGTGTACTACAGATAAATCACGTCTAGCAAATTCTAAAGTTCCTGTTTTTATTTTGAAAAAAAAGGGAAAATGAAGGGAGTTAAAAAATATCAGATTTGGATGACATCAGAATATTTTTCCATCTGGCGATTCTTTTAAATAATTAAAAATAAATATTTCAATTGAAAATTAGAACAAATTGAGTAAAAAGTCTAACTCTTGAAAGGTTTTGGGGTAATCCCCTTATAATATTTAAAATAACAAATATAAACAGGGGGTAACTATTTGAGGTGTTTACACAATTCATAGTTAGAAAAATGTCAATGCAAAATGAGAATATCACAGTACTAATGAATTTGCATACTTTTAGGAGCACAATGAAATTTTTTATATATTTATGTAATTTTTGAACTGCAATTTCCCTTAAAAGTTAGCTACTGCAATTGTATTACATGTAAATATTTCTATTTATTCTACATGGGATTCCAGCCATCTTTTATCATTCTGTATGTCACAAAAGCATTTGAAAATTGAAATATAGAAATGAATTTTTTAAGACTATGCTGTGGAGTGGTTAATAATTGAAAATATTCCAATGCAATTATTTTTTATTTATTTTTTGTTTTTAAACATAAATGGGATTATATTTTTCTGCTAATAAAACATTGATGCATTAATTTATGCAATTTTTTTTTTTGCATTATATTCGTGATAGAATCTAATTAGAATGTTTTTTTTTACAAATAAAATGAAAAATAACAGTATTTTCCCGATGCAATTCTGTTGTTTAAAAGATTTTGAATAGAAGGATTCAATTAAAAAACGGCGGTAATAATTTGTAATTAATTTTATAAAAGAAATTTTGTTTAGATTGAAGTAAACTCTATTTTTCTTTAGAAAATTGAGAATAATAGAAAAAAAAAATATAATTTTTATTTTTATTTAATTAAATGTGTAAATCATGTTTTCCATTCATTGATTCATTTCTAAAAGCAAAATAGAAATTGAGAACTGATGAGATTTTCTTTTCAAAAATTTACCTATAGGATAACAAGTACTTATCTAGAACATTATTAAAGTTCAATTACATCGAATTAATGCTTTTCATTAAAAATCTTTTAATGATACTTTAAAATCATCTTTATTATACATCTTTAAATATAATGTATAAATCTGATATTTAATAGTCGTTATTTTCAAATAATACAACAAATTTAGCAATACTTTGGTTTCGTATTAAGTCTGTATATTAAATACTTTCAATTGAATTGAATATTAGAATGTAGGTCTTCAGTTAATCTGATTTTGATATATGTACTAAAAGTAGGATTCTTTAGTATGAATCTTAAGATATTTTTAGTCTTAAAAATGGTACAAATTAAACTGAATGGGATATATAATATTATAGATAATTGATAATATAATGTTATTATATATTAATGAAAATATATAATAATTGGCCGATATAAACAGAGTAATAAAAGAGGAATAATGTAAGTTATGATAATTAATGCTAATAAATATAAAAAAAAAAGGAAACAATAGTTGGCAAGAAATCAATATTAAAATTAGTTTAACAATAGATAATAATAATTTTAATGTTAGAATTTATATAGCCTTAAAATTATTATTAGTTCGAATTATAATTATCTATTAATTGTGTTTATTTGTTAAGTATTTGAAATCATTGTTCTATTCTTAGAACAATTGTAAATTAGTGCCAAAAAGACAATAACAAAACCATGTAATAATAAAAATTATAACGATCGTTAACTACACTGCAATAAATCCAGAAAAATTATAAAAAATTGTAAAAATTTTAATTGTATGTAAGTAATAATAATAAAAATAGTAATAATAAAATTAAGAATAGTAATAATTAAATTTATTATAGAAATAATATTAAATATAAATTCAAATTTATAAAAGTAATAATAATTACATAATTATGAGTTCAACGACTTTTTTCAAAATACTCTTTTTTATTAGTAATCTACAATATTTAATTTCGAATCTTAAAATCATTAAAATGATTTTGAACAACTGGTTTTTGACAATTTTTTATTAATTATTAAAGTGCTTGGAAAGCATTAAGTTCCGCAATCGACTATTGGACCAAAATAAAAATTGCCAGGGGACAAGCAATTAGGTAATTAAAATTTCCCTCTTGTAATTCCGTCTTGAAACGAATCTTGAAAAAATTATTTTTTACTCTTATTTGAAAAGTCCGCGCCTTATTTTACCAGAACATTTCGAAATACGAATTAAAGAATATAACGCCCTGAACTTTTTTTTAAAAATTTTCTTAGTTATTTTTAATAAACGTAAAAAAAAATGTAAGTACTTATAAGAAATTATATTTTTTTTACACTTTTCAATCAATGTTAAAAATTTTTTAATATCCTCCATTTTCTTTTTAATTCCCGTTACTTTTTTTCATTATAAATTGCCGTTAAAATATAATGCAATTAATATATACTTATTATTTATACCTATATTTTTTATTTTCCATTTACATCAAATTAACAATAATTACGCATATAAAGCACACGCTCACATACAGACTTCTTTAATAAAAATGAAAAAAAAAAATTAACCAATACCAATTAAATTGAAATCAAGATTTTACGAGAAAATTTCGGAAAATTTAATATTCATGAAATCAAGTTGTAAATAAATATATATATATATATGCATATAAGTTATATATACATTATAAATAAATAATAAAGAAGTAAAAAATAAAAATACATAAGTGTATATGCATATATAACGGTATATTTTAAATAAATAAAAGGATATTAATTGAAATAAAAAATAACATTTATACTTATCTATATATATACTTGTATGTATATATGTAGTTACATAACAATAATGAAAATGTATTCTTTAACTTAATATTGACACTTTATGCATTAACATACAAACATACTCACATTTTTTCCCCTGCATTTTATTTTAATAATATATATACGTATATACTTAATTAATTATAAGTTACGTTACATTTTAATTAATATTAAATACAATTTCAACTATTTTTACGGATAGTGGAACCGTTAAAATTTAACGGTTTATTTAAAAAAAATTAAACAAAAAAGGAATATGATAATAAAACAATGGTAAAAATAACATTTAAATAAAAATTTTTTTTTATAATTATTGTGCAATTAATGTTAATTGTTCTCTGAATTTATAAAAATATCCATATACATACATACATAATATGTATACATATATACATTCAAAATAAAATTTCATTTCAGATTTTATTATTTTCGATTAGGCTGATTTCAATGTAATTTTCATTTACGAGTATAAAAAAAAAAAAAAAAATGTGTCCATTTAAGATTTAAAAATGTTTAAAAGTTAACTATATTGAAATAAATGTATAGGTCCTAGGATAGATGGTAATCGGAAATAGGATATTCTGAAAAAAAAAAAAAACAAAAACCAAAATGAAGTATAAAATTTTTTGTATTTTAAGCTTTGAGATTTTGCAGAACAAGCATCAAATTTATCTTGTATGTTAATGTTGATGTTTTTTTAAAAAATTCAACCATTCATATGAGATATTGGAAATAAAAATAAAAATTTTCATTTTTATTGCATTGAATCTGTTTCTCATCTTAGCGATCAGATTAAAACCAACTATTGTAGATTTAAAAAAAAAAACGCTAATATGACATAATATGTATTTGGGATTTATACAAGACTTATCGAGTTTTTGTTTTAAACTTATTCAATGTGGTGTATAAGGTTTATATATATTTTAATACTTATGTATTTTATAGCCCTGGATTTGTACTCAATTTTTTTCTGAACTTCGATAATTAAGGCTTTATAAGGCTGGGTGGCACAGTGATTAGAGTGCCGACCTTTCATGCGAGAGGCCCCGGATTCGAATCCCAGTGAAAGTGAAAAAACTTTTACCTGGTTTTCAACTTGACTCAGCTACCATTCGCCTTGGGCTCAAATTAATGGCGTAATCAATAATTAATAATTATATATCTTTAATAAAAAATACATAAATATAACAATATAAATAAATACAAAATGTATACAAATAATTCAATCAAACAATATAACTCACTGATATAGAATACCATATAACTCAAATACAAAATTATAACAATATAAACAAAATAGAACTGCATTTATTGAAAATCTAAAACATTTCTACATGTTATAAAACGTAGTTCTATCTCATGTTTAAGTCGTATGTGGAATTCATTTGATCAGTTCTTATATATGAATATATTTCCCCTGTTCCGACATGCATATTTATAGTCAGGCTGTTTAGCCTATCACAGTGAACAGTTAGTACGTAGAGGTGCCGGCAAAAAAAAAAAAAAAAAAAAAACTCAGTTATATTGTTATATTTTTACATTGTGGTTTATTTTAATTTTTAGGGGTTACTGTAAGCTATTCTGAAAATTTTGGTTTTAAATAAGAGTGGCAGAATATACAATATGACTTATGAGTAACTAATGTAGTAAAATTTGATTTATGTTGTTTTAAACATAACTTTCAACTCAAATTTGAGTACTCAAAAACTGAACAATACTTCCAAAATCGCTTGCCTTTACTTGTACCAAATAAATTGAATCCTGTATGTATACCATTTTCAATTCACTTTAAATTTCCTTTTCAACTATTTATTATGAAAAAAACTTAATATAACTGTAAACTTATTATTTTACAGTTATATTATTACCGTCTACTTCAAGAGAAATCATTTATATCTTCAATTTGGTTCACTATTTTCAATATTTTGTATTTTTATTTGTAATTTATCAGATAACAATCAGAATACATTCATATATACATATTCATGCACCTTTTAATTAATATATATAATACAAATAAACAAAAGCCAAAAATAAAAAAAAAAATTCAAAAAAACAAAAAAAAAAAAAAATATTAATTTAACGAAATAACTATTTTCCAACAATTATTTTTATAGATAATAAACGTTATCTCATATCTTGTCTGTTTAACTTTGCGCGTTTTTTTAACTGTTTTATTTTTCAATTTCTTGCAATTTTTTTTTTTAAATTAATACCGTTGATGTGTAAATCCATCAGGACATTCATAAAAAATGAAAAAAAACGCATTTAAATGTTTATGTGCATGTGTGTGTGTGCGAATATGTTGTCATGCATGAAAACCAGTTGAAATGGATCCGACAGTAAATATTACTTATATAATTTAAAATAATTGTAAATGAAAGTACACAGTTATATGAGGTACAGTTATCAGCGAAAAACTAACATCAGTTTAAATATTGAAAAAAATACAATATGTAGTTGTAAATGTTTATAAAATTCAGTAAATACTCTAAATTCTAAAAATAGTTCAAGTTTAATTATAACTTTGACATTACTCGTATTTCATCATATTGTGAATATGTAGGTGAGAGTAAAAGAGAAAGAGTTGAGAAACGCAATTTTGTATAATTGAGTAAAAATTATGAGTAAAAAATAATTCAAAAAATTATAATAAGAATTGAAAAGTGACTTAAGGAGTCACGCTATACTAAAAGTCATTTTAATATTGTTTTTTTTCTGTTATTGTTGTTGTTGTTGGTTTCTGTTATACTACATAACATTATTTTAAAAGGTTTTTTTGTTTTTGTTTTTTTTTTTTTATTCATTTTACTGTTGTCACATTAAAATAAAAAAAAAAATGATAAATGTGGTGGAATTGATCGAAGTGACTATAGAAATCGATTATTTATTGCTTTTCGATTTTGCATGACAAAAAAAAAAGAAAAAATTAAAAAAAAAAAATCGAAAAAGAATAGAAAAAGATGAAGAAATACAATGGATTTATTGTTGTTGTTGTTTTTTTTATTATGGGCATACCGTTATAAACCGTTTTTTTTTTTTTTGTAAAGGTGAATTTAAATTAATGTCGCGTTTTTTTTTATAGATGAGTATATATGTATGAGTGAATGTATGTGTATTTTTTTTTTTTTTGAGGTATTTTTCTATTATAAAAATTAATTTTATTTTTTTGAAATTTTTTTTGTAATATTTTAAGAAGAATGTTTTTTTTTATTTATGATCAAAATATGAAAAATCGTTGAATTTATTGAAATGGAAAATGATTTTTTTTTTTATGACATTTTTTTTTGTTTTTTTTGAAAAAAATAATTAAAAAGTTTGGGGAAAAAATATAATGGTTAAGATTTTAGTTGAGAAATGTTTTAAAGTTATTGTGCAATCGTTTGTTGATATATATATATTTTTATATATATATATCAAATATATATAGGTGTATAGGTGTATATATATTTATATATATATATCAAATATATATATATACATATAGGTGCTATGAAATATGTATATGAAAAACTTTATTGACTTACAAACATGTAATTTAAACATTTTGTGCATATTTGAAACAAATTGATCAATAAAAGTCATTTGTTTTTTTTTTTTGTTGTTGTTCTTTTTGTTTTTTTTTTTAAGTGATTAATAGGGATATCCGATGTTTTGTTTGATTAAGTTTAAAAAGGTGGAAAAATGTAATCATAAATTTTTTGTGTTTTTTAGTTGAAGAGAATTCAAATGAATGAATGAAAATAAATTTTGTCACGGAAAATAAATCACAAACTTTTCAAAAATTAATTTCTTTTAGTTTTGATTTTTTTGTTTTATTATGTAAAAGTTTTGATTTATTTTGTAATTTTTCTTAATTTTTGACAAAATTTTGAATTTTTATTATTAAATTTGTTACTTAATTTTATATTGTAGTTAATATGGAAAAAAAATGTCATTATTTGACTGATTGAGATTGGCAATAGTTTTAGAACATTTTTAAAATATTTGTAAGAGTTGAAATATATTTTAATTTGAGTTTTATATCTCAGTATCAGCTCTTAAATATCAGTATCTGCTTCTTCAGTGTTCACTAAATTGAAGAGTTCTCGCAATCAAGTTACCTTTAATATACCCAATAGTTACCCAATGCCAAGCTATGATTAATTCACAATATGATTCTGATCTCGAAATGCAGTCAGAACAAAACTTGTTAACTAAAATATTTACAGACATACATAGCTAAATCGATTTTTTTTTTCGATTCTGATCCGATCCATACATTTCAGTCTATATCTACCCCCCTCCTTCTCTGCATTACAAATGTAATGGCAAATTTATTATAGCCTTTGATCTATAAACATACGGGTATAAAAAGGTTGTCAATACTTAAACCTAAAGGAATAAGTGGAGTCAGTAAGAGTTAACAAAGTAAGAGTTAGTACTCAAAGGAATAAGTGGTTTAATTTATAAAATTTATTTTAAATATATGAAATTTATTTATTTTCAATTTTAAAAATCGTGAAGTTAACAAATTTTACATCTATCTAATTAAAAAATAGGTGTAAGGAAATATTTTGGATATTAGATGTTTTAAGCCCTAACGAAAAGTCTCAAAGGGAATCGATAAAAATTAGAAGTTGAAAATTTAAAACCGTTTTACAGACGTATTGGGTGTTAAAAATTATATGGAGTAGTTATAAGGAGCAATGATAATTTAATTTTGAATATTATCTGATTTTCCCAATATTTACAGTTTGTAACTGTTGCTACGTAACTGTAAATACGTATTTAAATTGTCAAGTATTATCAAGGTAATTAATTCGAAGTTTTCTTTAATCTTTTTGTATACTATAAAATAGTATCTTATATTAAATAAAAAAAATTTAATAAATATTTTTTATAAAAATAAACTTTAAAGTAAATTTGGTAAATCTAAAATAATATAAACAAATTTGCAAAAAAAAATTAACTCAAGGATTAAAAGCTTCCTGTTTTTTTTTTACTGTATTTTCTTTGAATAATTTGTTTGTGTTTGTATACAGCAAAATCAAAGTCTGAAGGTAAAAAATTTATAGATACCTAGATTTAAATATTTTAATATGTAAAAAGAAATCCTTACAGATATAAACATAGAGAGATTTTTGTTTTTATAAATACATGCATATATCTTTAAAAGTAGATATACCTATAGATTTATTTCATTTAATCTATTGAAAATAAGTTTTAAGTTATTTACATTTTACAGCTTAACAAATTTTAATAACTAAATACTTATTTTATTATTATTATTTTTTTTAATTTTAAATTTATAATCCTTCGATATTTTTAAAATACGAATGGTATTTTTTAAAATAAATCAGTTTAGTTAATAAATTTGTACATAAATCTACTAACAATATTTTAATACCTACATTAAGTATTTCTCATTAATTTCATATTTCGATTATTTCGTAATCTGAACAATTTTATTATCTGATTGAATATATATCAAAATATTAAAAATATTTCGCAGAAAAATTACTAAAATATATAATGAACTATTTTACAAAATTTCATTATAAAATTGTTTTTTTGAAAATTAATCTTTTGATAAAATGTTAGAGAGAATTCTTTGGGGAATTGAATAATTTTTGAAACAACATTATATGAAAATTTACATTTATTATGTTTTCTGATAATTAATAACTTTGAAAAATAATAAATTGTTTGAATACCATTTAATATAAATCTATTATATATTTTATTATTTTGTATTAAAAAGTTTATTGTAAATAGTTTTGAAAGTGTGAATTTGTCCGTCTTTCTGTTTTGGTTTGTACCTATTTGACTTGTCTTACCTTAAGTATTCAAGTACACTGTTTTAGAGCGTAAATGGAATCCGATAATACGTTTAGTCGAATGTATCAATTCATTTGGCGATAATAAGATTAGTGATATTGCAAAATCCTACGATAATGCAACATTTTAAAACCACCGGTTACTGAGATTATTATAGGTTTGGATACTATTACTGGATTATACCACTATTACTATTACTTATTTTTCTATATAACTATTTTTTACTATTACTATTATTATTATTACTTATCTATTATATTTGATCAATTATTACATTTCTATTCTGATATTCCCTTATTAAATTCAAAAAACTAAATAAATATTAACAAAAATCCTAATTAACATACTTTTAGGCATTTCATAAATTCTATAAAAACATTCTTTTACGAAATTCTACTAAATCCAATTATTATAAATAAAATTTAAAACTTTTTTCTACCAATTTATTAGTATTTTTTTTTAATATAAAAAAAAAATTGTAAATTTAATTATAAAATCCAAGAGGAAAATTATTTAACAAGCAATTTACTTAAAAAAAGATTTAAAATTGCAAATATAAAATTTAACTAATAAATAAAAAGTATAAAACATTTTTCATAATTCATAAATTATTTGATAATTTAACCTAAAAAAAATTATTTTATTTTTTAATTGAAAATAAGAGAATCTTTTTTCTTCGAAATGTAATTAAGCAGGAGGAAAATTTATTTTTTCCTCGAAAGAAAAAAAAGATTGAAAATAAAAATAAGAAAGTCAAAGTATAAAAAGTTTTGTATTGCAAAATAAATATTTTTTGCAAAAAAAAAAAAAAGAAAATTCGTGGAAAATGTAATTTTCTTATATAAAAAAAAGTACAGAACTATAGAACATTGTTTTTAATAAAAGTTTTTTTTTACTACTATTAATGTTTTTTTAAACTTTTGTGAACTAAAAAAAAAAACTTTAAATTTTTTTCCATTTTAATTTCGATGATGATAAAAATTTTTTTTATTTTGTTGTTGTTTTTTTTCCCCCTCTGTTGTGGGATTACGCAATGTTTTATTCATATACCCTTGTATATAATTTTTTTTAATTTTAAAGTTTAAAAATAGTTATATTACAAATATTATGTATTTTATATTAATAACTGAAATATAATTGGTGGTATTTATTTTAAGATATTTAACAGTTGGGGGTAAAATTATACGAGCCAATTATGAGGATTAAAAGTTGTAGGAAATTTTTGATTATAGTAAAGTTATATTAAAGCTAGTATTAATTTTTTTATATATAATCATATTTGTCGCTCAATTTTTTTTTAAAATCTTTGCCAACTCCAGAATCAAATTTAAAAATTTCTTTTATAGTAAGGACACCATTGATTGCTTATTTGAAAGGTAGAATCAGGTGTTGATTTTAAATAGTTATTTAAAATTTTTACTATAGTATAAATTTGTACTTTATTTTAAGGTATACTTCCCTTCTTTACACTATACAATTGTTTTAAGAAATTACAAACTGAACTGAAAATAACTTACTAATCAATATTATTCTATTTATTCTATACTTGAAATACAAAAGTTATTAATAGCTAATCATATAGTTAATAAAACCTTCTGTTTTATTTTATTTAATTATTTTTAACCCCCAAGTAATAATAAAATGTCACCCATGAGTATTAATTAAAAAATTAGTCAAATTTTGAAAGTAAATGCATTTGTAAAATTTTTAAATTGAGCGGTAGACATATTCTACTTATATCCTATCCATTTTTACTCTTCACTCTATTCGAATATAAAGCACGTTTTAATTCTTATCTAATTAAATTGTAATTTAATTTCGTTTTTTTTAACCCAATTTATTAATTGGTAAACGATAGTTGAAACCGTATATAACTTTAATAAGAAAGTACTTTAGATAGAGCAAACTTTCTAAATTTAATAAAAGAATAAAAACAACATCCAAAAAAAAAAAAATCGCGCAAGATAATTACATATTATGTACTTGAATGTATAAAAAATGGTATATATATATTACATATATATGTAATATTTTTCACATTTATTATATTAATTAGAATATTCCGTACATTAAAATTATGTAAAAATAATAATTTTTTTTTTAATATGTGTTATCAACTGTTATAAATTCCCAATAGGCTTAGAGCAATTTTCATTATACTGCCAAAGTTTTTTATTATAATTTTCTTGGAACTTTTTCTACTTGTTTTTTTTGTGTTTTTTCGAACTATTTATTAATTTTATATTTTAGTTCGAAAAATAATACTAAATTTTAGTTTAGATAAGAACTTGTTCTTCTGTTATTTTTTCAATATTTAATTTATTAAAATTTGCAAATAAGTTTTTTTTTTTTGTAATATTTTAAAATTTTGTAGAGTGTTTAACGTTTTTAATAATAGGAAAAACGTTAATTTTTGGGGAAAAATTAGAATAGAATGAAAAATAAATTTGGGAATTAAACCATAAAGATAGGGAATAGTTTTAATAAATTTATTCAATGTTATAAAATTTAAAATAATGCCTTAAAAAAATTGGATTAAAACAATTTTTATTATTTACTTGGATAATTAAAATATAAAAGATAGGGTGTGATTTTTAGGAGGTACTTGTTGACACTTATGAGAAGATAAAAGACTTTTCTTTACTTAAATTAAATTAGTAAATCTAAAAAAATGTTATTGTAATAAAATCAAATAAATAATTATTTCAAGAATTAAGGAATGATATAAGTATGTGAGGTTTTTACTTAATATTAAATTTATTATTTAGTTAACTAGGCTAGAGTTCGATGAAATTAATAGGGTATTAGCAGTAGCCGTTGTGAACGATTAATATTCGAAAAAAACCTCTTAAAAGTACTTAAAGCCTCTAATTAAAAGAACAACACTTACGGTGGAACAAACTTCCGAACAAAATTAAATTATTTGAAGGGAAAGGCGTACCAAAGTAGGATTGGAATATCTAATAGTAAACTCTCCATATGGGCACACATGCATTAATTATACCAAAAAAAAGAGTTTTAATTGAACGAAAGGATTTATTTAACAAATATTTTAAATAAACCCAAATTAATTCAATGTTAATAAGTTTTTCAGAAACTCTTTTCTATATTATTATACTTTTGTATATTTAAATTATTTAAATAATTTAATTCTAATTGTTAAATACAGCATTATTAAATTAAATTTTTTATATAAAATACAAAACTAAATATATATTAATGCAAAAATTAAAATATGCAAATATAATTTTAAATGGGTTAGATGTACTAATTTGAATATATTATAAATATTCAAATTAATTCATATTTACATCTTTAATTTCTTAATTAAATTAAATAATTTATAGATATATTTTATGAGATATTTTTTTTTTTTTAATAATTTTATTTATCGTTTAAATTTGTGCATAATTTATAAAATTAAAAATTTGTCAAATTAAATTAATGTATTTATATTTGAAAAATTTAAATAAATTAATATTGCATAAATATAATTATCTGCTATTTACATAAATCCAATGTAAATTAGTATACGATATATGTAATTAAATATATAAACATTATAGTTAACTTAAACTTTAACTCTAATGGGAATTTAGTTTATTTTCAAAATCGAAACTGAGTAGAACTGCTGGGACTAATATAAGTTATTGAAATTTTGCACGCATTCTCATATAGAACGAATTTTATATTAAGAAAATCTGAAACAATGGAAGTCTGTTTTTTTATAAAATTTTTAGTTTGGCTTAGGAATGTTTCTGTGTCTCAATTGTGGTTCTGTGATTTTACCCTTTGAATACGGACGAAATATTTTAAAAATAATTGTTATATAAATTTATTTTATACCCTATTCACACTACGCGAAAGTAACATGTTATCTGCGATAACGCGTTATTTAGTTGTTAAAATATCCAAGTAACTAGAAATTTGTATGAAAAAAAAGTTGTCAAAAGTATTGTGAAAATAACATGTTACTCAGTTTAACATGTTATTTTTCAAGGTTGTGTACTTTAATTTTTTAATATAATCGATATTTTTTCGATTAATCAATTTTTTATGAATTTTGATATCCCTTAATTTTAATCAATTTCAAATTTATTTTGAAAGATTTGAAATTTTTTAAAAACAAAACAATACAGAAATGTAAAAAATTTTCTTTGATAAAAAGTATTAATAAATCAAACTGTCAAATTTAACAACTAAAAACGTAGTCTGAAACGAATTGTTATTAACATGAAATATGACTGCTATAACATATTACTTTCGCGTAGTGTGAATAGGGTATTAAATAGTTATATAGCTCAATCCTAATCATTAAGATAAATGCTAATTGTATGAATATAAAATGTCTAGTTTACCTTATCTCCTGTTCCAATTTAAACTTATGATATAAACAGGCTCATTTGCTGCAAATTGGAAAATTAAGTACATATATAATTCATTTAATAAATTTTTTCAATTTAAAAAAAATTAATTTAATAACTAACTAACTTTTAACTATTTTTTTTTTATTTTCAGGTGAGTGTTTTGAAGCCATTAGAATCTGAAAGGAATATCTATCGAATGTCAAATTTTTTTGAATAAATCAGGAACTAGTTTGTCAATAATTTTATTTTTAATTTTCTTAAATTTAATCAAAAGACTTTTCAAATTTATAAACTATAAATAATATATTTAAAATACATTATTTATAACTTTTAACATCATTTTCAGTTTTTATCTTCTTTAATATATATTTTTTTTTGACATTATATATTATTTATTATTTAATATGGATCGTTTATTTGTCAAATTTTTTATACAAAAAAAATTTGATTTAAAAGTTTTGAAAACTGATTATGAAACTTAAAAAGTATAAGAAAAAGAAGAATAAAAACTCCGAATAAAATCCGAATAATATAGTAGTAAGTAGGCGAATCAAAGAAGCATTGAATATCAGAATGAAAGGGAAAATCTAAAGGAAATCAAAATCATTTTGAAATAAAAATCTATTTTTAAAAATCTTCCTATCCCTTTTATCCTTTTCTGATTTTATTTTTCTTTTCCTTGTTTTTGTTTTTTTTTTTTTAAATTTTTTCTTAAATTTTTAATGTTCATAAATTATTACGTAATTTTTCTTTAAATTTCTTCCACTAACTTCTATCTTACTTACGAGTAAAATATAATATACTCTATGTATATAAGTAGATATTTATTATTATTATTATTTTTGTATCTATAGATAAATCCTTATTTATTTTCGTTTTTTTATTTTCTACTTTTTTATATTTTTGATCCGTTTTTGGTCCAGTCCAGTTTCAGATTTCCAGATTGAATAAACAAAAAACGATTACAAGGAAAAAAATAAAAAAAAAAATATAAGGAATTTTTGTTCTAAGAATTTTTTTTTTTTTTTCATTTTCTTTAAAAGAATCTTAAGATACAATAATCGACTTTTATCGGCTTTCTGGGACAATTTTTTGACAAGTTTAAGAGCTTTCACACTTCAGTGTCAAATTTTTGATATCAAAGTTGAAAAAAAAAAACTTTCGTTGAAAAATTTTTTTTTGCAATTTCTTTTTTCAACATTTTTGTGACTAATTCTTTGCTTTCTCTTTCTTTTCCTCTCTCTCGTTTTCTCTTTTCTTAAACTTTGAAATTCCAAAATAAGAAAAAATAGACAAACAACTTCTTATTTTGTAAAAGTTATATTAACAAGAACAGGCAGGACAAAGTAAATAGCTATTCACAATTCACAATAACAAAAAAAAAAGTGAATGTCATGTTTGACATTCGAAAATGAAATCACAATAAAGTAAAAAAAAAAAAAAAACACGAAACAAAACAATGCTTGTAGTGGAAAAGTGTTTTTAATCTTCTTTCTCTTTCTTTGTTTTTTTTTTTATTTTATAATGAAAAATTTAATAGAATTTTCAGTAATACTTTTTAAGGCCTGTAACTATTTTTTGAAGGTCATTTTATTTTTGAAATTTTTAAATAATTTTATAGTAAAACTTTTGACTTCTGAGTCCCTTTTTTCAATGAATTTCTAATGAAGGATAGAAAGAGAGAAAAAAAAAATATTTCAAAATGAAACTTTTAAATCAAATCCTCATTCTACCACACAGAGAAAAAAAAAATATAAATTTTCAATTTATTACAGTTATTATTATTATATGTAATCTTTACCCATTACATAGCCGCTATGGGTATGTTATAGGTTTGTTAACCCCTTACTACAAATAAATTGTGTATACACTTATCATCATAGTCATCTTTTTTGGGTATTTTCTTATATAGTGAAAGAAAGAGATAGAAAATTTGATTTCTTTTTTTTTTGAGAAAAGTGTGAAAAAATAAACTTTTCTTTTTTCTTTACATTTTGCCTTTTACTATATGTATGCACACACATGTATTTTACAGTTTTTTGTTGTTGTTGTTGTTGGTATATTGTTGATAAGCTTTTAAAGTTACATAACTTCGTTTTTACAAAGTTGACATATGTCAGATTTGATAAGGGGACTGTTTTTTGACAAAAACAACAGCAAAAATGGGAATACAAAAAAAAATTTTAAAAAGAAAATAGAAAGACTTGAAATGATTAGGTACATTTTTTGTTTTTCTTGTTTATTATTATTATTATAAGTAGTAGTAACCACAAACACATGTATAGATTAGTTATAATCATAACTCATATTTAAAACTTTAACTTATTTTCTGTTTTATAAAAATTTGGGTATCAAAGTTTTGTTTTTGTTTTAATAAAAATATAAACTTTAGGTCACGAATTATTTTTATTAGCTCGGTAGAAAATTATTCATACGATATATGTATGATGAATGAATAAAAGGTGCCCAGGTAGGAAGTTTCTGATCTAATTCATTAATTTTTCAGTTGTTGTATATAAGTGAATTAAGATAAAGAACTTGGTATTATTACGGGTATTTAAGGGGTTTTGTTTCCTAGAGTGTTTCTAATCTGAATTATCTAGTCTCGAAATCAATTTTAAATTATTTTATTCAGTTTTAAGACATTTGCAGGTTTTCAAACTTAGAGTTTGATGTGCAGATCTGTTCCCTCAATAGGTCATCAATTTATTCTAATCTAAGTGAATGCCTGATTGAGGGAACAGAAGTATCAAATGTGTATGGTGTTCTCCCATCAAATGAAAAGCAATTGTAATGTGAGACTAAGGAAATTAAATCAAAATAGCTATCATTTATTTTCACTTATTGGACATCTTGTACACAAAGAGTACAACACGTGCACATTCATGTGTTCGTATAAATAACAAATCCCTATAGTAACAATACATATGAGAATAAAACATAGAAGGTGTTAAAAGTATCTAAGAAAATACATAAAAATGAGTGCTTTGTTATGTTTTTTTTTTGTAGTTTTTCAAAAAGAAAATTTTCCATTTTCCAAAAAAAAAAAATCCTAATTTACATACATACACGCACATACTCTCATACTCATATGTATATATAACTAAATGTAAAATTGTTTTTGTTTGTTTACTTCAATTAACCAAAAAATTGAGACAAGGATTTATTATACATTGCAGGCAGTTTGTTTTTCATTAGACACAAAATTGGGTAAATTTTGAGTATGGGTGATTTCAGAAGAAAGGGGCATTACTATGGTATGTTGGTTTGGGTTATGTATACATAGTTGATGACAGAATCCTTTTTGCAACAATTTCAATTTTTTGTTTTGTTTTTTTTTTCCTCTATTATCGTTATCTTTAATTTGTTTTCTAATTTTTAGGATTAAAAAAGACAGAAAAAAGGAAGATACAATTTTCTGATAAAAATTAAAGATATGAATCTTTAGATACTTTGTATGTATTAACTAATTTACTTACTCTGCATAGATATTGTATGTTAAAAAAATTTATCTGAAATGAAAAAGAATTTATTTTTTTATGTGATAAAATGTGTGAACGTTTAAGTTGGGCAAAAGCTGTTCTATGTCAAGTTAATTTTAGTTTAGAGAAATTTGACCATAAATATTTCTGAAAAACAGATTTGCATTTAAAAAAAAAAACAGAAGAAAAATAACTAAAAGAAATTACAGAAATGCCTAAGAATTATCTAATTAAAATGAAATAGTGATAGAAGAGTACAGTTGAAAAATATACTATAGAAATTTTTGGGATTTGGAAATTGAAATAAAGTTTTTGATCTTAAGTAATTTCTTGCTTGATTCTGTATGCTGTGAAATGTTGAAGAATTTAGAAATTAATTGAAAATGTTGAAATAATATAACAGTTTAACTCTACAGTCGTATGGATCTCTATACACAAGAACATGTATGAAGATTCACACATTAAACTTTTAAAGTCTTTGACTATTTTTTAGAAGTACCTATAGGTTTTTTGCATATTTTATAATTAAAGTCTATTGAAACTTAAGTGATTTCACACTTATTCATATACATATTTGTATTTTAAAAATTTAAAGAACTTTTTTAAACATGTAATGTGCTCCGACATATTTAAAATTTAATAAGTTTTTTTGTAGAAGAAACATATGTAAATCTAAAAATATGTGTAACTAAATTGAGTGTCCTTAAACTGAAAATTTTAAGTTAATAATGAACAAATAAATGGTTCACGGTTATATAAAGTAGTCTTGATACCCCATAAAATTTGTTAGAATTAATACTAGGCTGCAAAGTTACAATAATCAAATTGATCTTATTCGATTTCTTTCATCCCTGTTTCAACAAACCCCGAATCCTCTATTTCCCAAACCCAATTCCTAATTATCCTTTCAAATCCTTATTCTCGGAACCAAGCTGTACAGTCGTTCATATCACAGGTTTTACCCTTAAATTTGGTTCTAAAAGCGTTTTGGTGTGCTTAAGTCTCACATTACCTATAGGAAATACGCACAGTTCCAATGGAAAGCTTTCCATGTCCCTTGTAAAAAACACACCGTTTTTCATTGAATAATTTCTATTTATAAACCTAAGTTTCACTTTGAGTCATTGAATACATAAGAAATATATAAGAAAATATATTTTATATAACACATAACTGGTATGACCTATGCAAATTCCTTTTAATGACCCAACAAATTCCTCAATTGTGAAATGAGCATAATTCTTTGTAATTCTTCTGAAATTCCATAAAAGTTTTTTTCCAAGGATTAAAATGCATCTTTGACAGGATAATCATAAATTCAGTATAAATTATTCCTTAATATTTTTTTTTGATTTATTTTTTGCATACTTGTTTATCACTTCCTTAAAAAAACAAAAAACTTTTTATTCATTTTCCATCTTTTTAATTTTCTTTTGGCTTATTATGTATGTATATTGTATATTGTGTGTATGTAAATGTGTATACGAATATTTTTAAGTTCGAGTTAAGAATAAAAGTAGTCAGAAAATAGGTCAGAAACTTTTTTCTTTGAACTTGTGCAATTAATTTTATTTTTATTTATTTATTTTTTATTTTTATATTTTATGCCTTTTTTAGTATTTTTCTTAAATCTCTTCTTTGACAGTTAAGTTATTTTTTTTGTAGTTGTTGTTGTTGTTATTGTTTTTCTTTTTCTTTTTAAGTGTCATACAAACACTGTTGTGGTTAATTAGAGTAATTAA
The DNA here is from genome assembly GCA_963082915.1 of Dolichopus griseipennis. Taxonomy (NCBI): domain Eukaryota; kingdom Metazoa; phylum Arthropoda; class Insecta; order Diptera; family Dolichopodidae; genus Dolichopus; species Dolichopus griseipennis. The sequence goes on along the minus strand of OY720444.1, from coordinate 106,594,069 downwards.
AGTATAAAACAAAAATAATAAAAAAAAAAAAACAACAACAAATAAAAGAGATTTTCTTTTCTTAACTCAGTTAAAGTTCCCTCTCTCCCCACTTTCTTTTTTCTTTAAAGTCTTTATAGCCTTTTATCAATTTTTGTAATTTTCATATGCGGTTTTCATTACATTTTTTTTGTTTTTGTTGTTTACTTAATTTTTATATATGCTCTAGTTCTTTTCTTTCATTCTATATCATCTATCTCTTTCATTTATTTATTTCAGTTTTCTTTACAATATGTTTTCTTTTCAAATACATAAAAAAAAAAGAGAATAACAAAAAGAACAACAACAACAAAATTAATTTTTATATTATTATGTTTTTTTTTTTGGTACTTAGAAAAATGTCCATAATGGTTAGTTAAGTGTAAATTGTTTTCAACACAAGTCCTTAATATCAAAAAAAAAAAAAAAGAAAAAAGAAGAAGAAATTACAAAAACAAAAATTATGAGAGAAGGAAAAAGAAAATCCAAAAGTTGTTTTTATCTCATTTAAGAATTAGTTAGTGTCTCTTTTTCCTAAATATAATCTAATACAATTTTTATATTGTATATATATTTATTTATTTATTTTTTTATTTTTTTTAATAATGAAGAAAATCATAATCCTGTCAAGTTTTTATTTTTTGTTGTTGTTGTTTTTTTTTTTTATTTCATTTTTATATTAACTTAAATTAAGAGATAATGTAAATACGAAAAAATTTCTCTTTTAACACATAATATTTGGTGTTGTTGTTATTGTTGTTGCTGTTGTAGTTGTGTATCGTTAATGTTTTGTGACAGTTAAGTCGAAAAGACAACAACTATGATAACAACAACAACAACAACAACAACAACAATTGTAAAGATAATGATGATAATAAGCTAAAAAAATAATTGGAAAGAAAAACTGAAAAGAAAATGTAAAAATTTGTAAATTTGTAGAGATTGCAATTCCGGACTTTATTATAAATTTATAGTTCGAATCGGATTTTGATAGTATTGAAAATATCTTTGTATCATAAGTTGGAAAATGAATTGGATTTATTTCTAGTAAAACTGGGTTTGAAATGTCTGTCATGTAGATGGTATTAGACATCCTTCATATTAATGCAATAATACTGTTACTGTTACCTGTTAAAATATGTATCATTTTTTTTCTATATATGGATTAGATTGATTTAATTGAACTGTGCAATTATTACTCTAATAAGGCTGTTTAAACCATAGATACATGTTGGAACAGTGTGCGAGGGATTATTATTATATTTTTATAATAAGAATTTTTAGAATTTAAAAGAATTTCACACACAATTAATCAATTAATATGGGAGATTCTACTAGACTTTATAACATGTAGAAACGTCTTAAATTTTTAATTTCTTTTATTTCGTTACCATGGGAATTGCTTTTTTATTAATGGAGTATTAACGGAGTTTACAATTAGGCCACTCATAACATGATTGAACTAGGATGTTCTAGTATATAAAATCAAGTATAAAAGATAGACAACATTGAAACAAAAAAAGAATAAATAAAAAAAATTCGAACTCTATCAGAAAACAATAATGATACAAGAGTTAACACAAAATCAGAAAGAGACAGAAATAAAAATAACAGAAAAAAAAATTAAGAATAAAGATAAATAAGAAAGAAAAAAAAAAGTTGTAATAGAATATTGTTTCAAATTGTGTGAAAATATCGTTTTTATTTTGGTTTTTTCTTACATGACTGTTAACAATTTTTCAGCTTTTTTCATTTTCAAAAATATTAACAAAAAAAAAAAATCAAAAAGAAAAACAAGAAAATTCGGCGAAGGTTAATCCTGTAAGACGATACATAGCTGAAAAATATTTACTGAGAATAGAAATCCTCTTTAATAACATAAAAACAAAATATAAGAGACAAAAAAAAAATACAGGGGTGCGCATTATAATTTCATAGGCAATCCAAAGATTTACCAATTTATATGCCGTTTAGCTATTTATGTTTTTTTTTGGCAAATTTTTTTTTTTTTGTTTTTTTTTGTATTTCCCAACGACAAGTTAAATAGGATTGTTCAGGTATTAATGAAGGGTTAGGAAGGATAACTAAAAGATATTCAATTAAAAAATAGAAGTATATTTATAAGGGTTTACTCATTTTTCATGAAGTTTTTTTTTTAAATGTTATTTTAAAGAATTTAAAAATGTTTTTCTTAGGTTTATTTTAAATCTTATTTTTAAAATAATAGAATCAATGTTTGGTGAAAATTAAGGAAAGAATTTAAAATAATAGGTTTGATATACAAAGTGTTAAGTTCCTTTAGTATCGAGTCTGATATTGATATTTAAAATTTGTTGGTTGTGACAATTTATATTTGAAAAATAAAGAAAAGAAATGGAGTGAATTTTTTTGGAATGCTTGTTATAAAGTATAATGTGTTTATTATTTGGTTTAACTGTTGGAAGTTATCAATTTTATTTAATTCTTTAAATAAACAATAAACAATATGCAAGAGAAACATATTGAAATCATAGTTATCATCCAGGGGTTTGTTAAAGAAACAATTTTTTTAAATCTAATTTGGATGTAAGACTTTCGATAAATATAATTTAATGCATTTTCGAAAGATTCAGAATTTAATTATTTTTTAATTGATGTACTGTGAATTTAACCAAGTTGAACCTTGTTTTATTTAAATTATGTAGTGTAAAAGTCCTTCTAATGTTTTTGTTATTGAATTATCTTATATATTTTCCTTATCCAAGATCGAAATGTTCTAATTTATTATTTAAAGATTACCCCAAATCTTTCAAAATCCATCAAAATATTACTTAATTAATATGAGAAACCTACTAGCAAATCCATCATGTCAATTTTTATTATCTAAAATATCTTCTGAACACTCTTTAATTCAAAACTTTGATAAGAATATTCTCTCGGAAGGATGCTCAAAATAAATTTTTATTTTTTTTTTTGTTTTTTCCCCCCACCAACAGTAAAATGTAGGTCAAAAGAATGTTTCTTATATTACATATTTATTAGTTTTTTTTTTTTATTTAACCGCCATCTGGTTTCATTTTTATTCTTTATTCATTTTAATTTATGTATTATTGCCACCTACTACTTCCGCCTCCCATTTTTCTCTAATGAATTTAATTAGTTGGGATTAAATTACCCCAAAAAAAATGAAATTTACATATTTTATATATTTTGGAATTTATTTTTTGGTTACATTTACAGTTAAACAGGGGTGCATAAATTTTGACGCCTCATTTATAAAATCGAAATTAAATCGAAAAATAAAATAAACAAAAACAGAAATTTAACTTAATTTGTTGTAAGTACAGTGATTTAATTTAATAATAAAAACAAAATAAAATGAAAAAAAAAGGGAAAAAGACAGAGAAAGGAATAAAATATTAAGAGAAGAGAAAATTTGAAAAACCGTCATACAAAACCAAAAAATTAAAATGAAAAAGTTAATTAAATTTACCTTGTATAATTTTTTTTATTTATTTAGTATCCAATATAAATTAATACACATACGTACATACAAATATTTAAATAAAAATATTAAAATGATTAATTTTTTTGCAAAAAATCTTAGCATAACAGTTGAGCAGTTAGCAAATCCAAAATAATACAAGAAAAAAAATGTAAATAATTTAATTACATACATCGTTACAAAAAAAAAGTAAAATAAACCTTTTACTCTTTTCATAATTTGTTAATCAAATATTAATTTATGTCCTTTTCTTTTTATTTGTACTCTTCACTCTTTAATTTTGCTCAGAAAAAGTTAATTGGTTAATTGAAAAAAAAAAAGAAAGAACGAGAAACATAATATTTTTGCACGTGTATGAAAGTTTTGTTGTTGTTTTTTTGGGTTTTCTTATACTTTGATGGGTTACGAATGTTACGATCTCTTTTTATTTTAGAGAATATTACGAACTTTACATTTAACATATTTTGTTAACAACCTGTAAAAGTAACATTTCATTTAAATTAACACTTACTAATGAATTTTTGATGGAGTTAATGGAGAAAATCTTTCTTTTTTTTTGGAAAATATTAAACTATTTTCAATTTAAAAAGATTTACAAAAAATTTAATTTAAGTACTTAATAATATTATAATATTTGATGTATTTTGACAGAGGTGACTTAACATGTTAATAAATTCTTGAAGTAATCAAGAGATGATTTAATTTGATAAAAAATATTTAAAAGCAATTTCGTATGTAAAAGTAACAGAATATTTAAATAATATGTTACACGTGTTTAAAAAAAAGTTATGCTGGTTACTTAAAAAAATCATAACTTTTTATTTTTCAAAAAGATATTTGTTCCATTTTCATATTTTATAAAGTAAATTAAAAAATTTGAAATTCATTTCAATTTTTAAAGCATTTAGTATGTGAATTTTAAAAGAAAGACGTGTTTGCTTGTATTAAAAAAAACTTAATTTCAATATTTCAGTCTGTGTACATAGTCTATGTACCTTTATAAAATAGACAGACTGTCTATTTGTATAACATTTGAACAGTTAGAATTTAAAAACAAGTCTTATCAAGTGGTCAAAGGTTTTTAAAATAAATATGATATGACCTACGATATCAAATATTATAATTTTAGTAAATTTTTCAGTACATTATATAATAAAAATCTTTATGTACAAGTACAAGTTTTTTTTTTTTTGTCTACGTATTAATTACGTTTTGTCTACGTAAAAATACATATGAAGAATCCTCGAACAAGCTTTTTTTTATATTGAATATTAAAATCGCTCAGCTTTTTAACTACGATTTTAAATTTTTTTTTTTTTTTGCCGGCACCTCTATGTGCTAACTGTTCACTGTGATAAGCTCTGACTATATATGTGCATTTCGGAACAGGGGAGATATATTCATATATTAGAACTGATAAAATAAATACCACATACAATTTAAACATGAGATAGTACTACGCCTTATAACATGTAGAAATGCCTTAGATTTTCAATAAATACAGTTCTATTTTTGTTTATATTGTAATAATTTTGTATTTGAGTTATATGGTATTCTATATCAGTGAGTTATATTATTTTATTGAATTATTTGTTTACATTTTGTATTTGTTTATATTTTTATTTGAATGTATTTTTTATTAAAGATATATAATTCTTAACTATTAATTAAGCCATTAATTTGAACCCAAAGGCGAATGGAAGCTGAATCGAGTTGAAAACCAGATAGAAGTTTTTTCACTTTAACTTGGATTCGAACCTGGGGCCTCTCGCATGGAAGGTCGGCACTGTAACCACTGTGCCACCCAGCCGATAATATAACTCACTCATAACTATTCAAGCTATAATTAGATAATATGTTCCTATCCCATTTAATTGTAGTGTATACATACCGATTGCAAAGCCCTTGATACATTCAGTTCCTAAAGTTCCTTCCTTAATAATTAATATTCAATTTAATTTTCTTTTTGTAGAAGTAACAAGTTATTAATTTTCAAAGTTCGATTTATCACTTCGTATACAATACAATTCCATTTAAACCTAATCTTTCAAATAATTTTATAGCATCTGCTTATCTCCCATCTGATAAGTGACTAATTTAATATAAAATTGGCTTAATTTTACTTATATTATATTTTTTTATAAACAGTGGTTAAAGAAAAAAATCTTTAAATTATTTTATTAAATTACACAATAAATGTTCAATTTAAAAAAAAAAAAATTAAGATAAATAGCATTTAAAAAAAAAACGATAGGCAACAAACCACCAATTTGGGTTAGATGTAATTTATACTAATAATATAAAAATGTATCTTATATACTGAAAAGAGGATCTATTAATTTTTTAATATAATAAATAACAATAACAATAACTATATAACAAAATAATAAAATCAAAATGCAAAACCGTATAGAAAAACTTAATGGTTTATTTTTTTATATATCAGATACAATTTTTGAATTTTTCCTAGAGAGTATATCCAGGAAAAACTTTCCAATCATTGAATAAAAAATTGAAGAGAAGTGAAAGTAGAATATTCAATTTTCCTATATATTATTTACAAGTACTTTCAGGATCATTTGAGTTCAAAATACTTATCTATACTTAATTCTCTTTCTTTTCTCAGTTTATAAACCTCATGTAATCATCAATTTTTTTTTAATATTCTATTTTTTAAGCAAAAAAAGAAAAAGGTAATGTACTGTAAAAGCTATATAATATCTGAATTTATTATGAGAAGAAGTGGTATATAGAAGTATAGAGAAGTGCATCAGAGTTTTACAATCGATTAAGTACAATTAATAATAAGTACTCAATAAAAAGAAAAATCTATATAGATAATTTTCAATAATTTTCCATTATAATTTTTTTTTTATTTTTAATATATATATATATATATATATAATTATATATTCCTATTAATAAGCATTTTTCCAGATACACATATGAATATTTACTCTTACGAATACTACAAATTCCATTTTTATGTAAAGAATTTAATAAAACATTTTTATAAAGTAGCAACAAATAGGGTAGGATGCAGAAGGATAAAATGTGTGCTAGAGAATTTTCAATTTTTTTTTTTGCAATAACTTTCTGATTTTAGTTTTTCATTTTCTTTAATTTTTTCATTTGACCCAATTTTTTTTTCAGAAGAACACCTACAAATCTTATACTCTAAAAAAAAAAAAAAAACAGGTGTTAAATTCATTGAAACTAAATCTTATTCCATCTTATTTTCTCTTGGTTTATACCTTTCACTCGCCCTAGAGGCTTCTTTTATTTTGTACACCTATGATTTTTCAAATTACGCACATTCACACAAATATAAAAAAGTTTTATTTTATCCTTATCTTAAGTTTAAAAAAAAAATGTGTGTAATGGGTCTTACGGGGCATGGCACACATACCAGGAACAAAAAAGGGTAAAAACTTATTCAATTTAAAATTCTTTAAAAAAGAAATGAATTTATTTTATATTATTTTTTTTTTTTAAATCAAGATAGGCCAGGTCTCGTTTCTTAAGATTCTTAAAGAATTATATTTAAAAAAAAAAAAAAAAGGAATAGGAGTTGAAAAGGTAAAAAGAATCTTGAAGATATTTTTTTAGCAAAAATTTTTTTGTATTTTTTGTAAAAGATTTATAATGAAAATTTCTGAACACATAGGATAAAAAAAAATTCTAAGATCTTGAATATCTTGAAATGAAAAGTATATTGAACAAAGTTCTTAATACTTAAATTATCGGTTTTCAATTATATTTTCAATAAAAGTTGAAATGAGAATTTAATAGTATGTGTATTTTGAGAATATAACTTTCAATTTTATAGTTTTTAGTTTTACCCTTATGAATATTATATGGTATGTAAGTTTTTTTTTAGAGTATCATTTAGATTCATAAAGGATCATGATTATGGAATGGTATTGTTGTACATGTTTTCTGTAGGTTTTTGTTATGTAGACTTACTATTATATATATATGTACGAGTTAATACGATATATATACGAATCAATTTATTATAAAGAATTACTTAATAATTTGAAAGTTTTTAGGAGACATATTTTCAATTCAAGGGAAAGTATTTGTTATAACGGATGTTTATTTTACTATCATTTTTCAGTGGTACAAGAGAACGGTTATACGATTTTTACAGAATATTTATACATATGTATGTGGAGGCTTACAGGAGAGGAGTCCATACTGAGGTAATTAAGAAAGACGAAATGGAGGTTGATAGGCCACACGCTAAGAAAAAATCAGAACAACATAAGCCGTATGGCCTTGGAGTGGAAGCAGAAGACGCGGGCGTCCAAATAACACCTGGAGGCGCACCATATTACTGCAACCTCACTTGGGAGAATGCAAAAACAGAAGCAGGAAACCGGATGAGATGGCGATGTCAAATGGAAGCTCTATGCTCCTTCGCGGAGTGAAAGGACAAAAAAAAAAAAAAAAAAAACCTATGTATGTATGTGTCAATCTGAGTTAGGAGAAATATTGTAGTTGTTTACAAAATCTGGATTAAACGGTTTTTCCAAAATATTTATGTATATTTATATGTATATACAGGCAAATGAAATACAGTCAAAAAAGTACAGGCTTGTAATAAAAAACCCGTTTTAGAAGAAAGTCAAGAGATCATTCACAATTCACTTGTGCACCGTGAAATAGAAGAAAACCAGGTGTCACCCACACAGTCAAACACTTTTATTGGTAAAATTCCATATTTCAGAAATTTTTTTTAAATTTGAATTGTTTTTATCTGCTAGAACATTCTTATATTCTAAACAATACCATTACATTACAATTTATTATAATCAGTTAATTAAACTTACTTGGTAAGCTTGTCACATGTCATCAATAGATATGTTTCATCCATATTTACCGCATTCCAATCTTTGTTTTTATTTTTTAATTAAAATTTTCCTCCCTGACAATATGTTAATAGTTTTGTAGCTCTGTTTTTTTATTTTGAAGGCATACAATCAATCTACTGAACTTAATAACAATCACACCTTTCCATTAAATTATTTTCTTTTTGTTTTTTGAATTAATAGAAAAAATATTTATTTTTTTTATTAAAGAAAAATTATACAAAAAAAAAAAAGTAAAAAAAAAAAAAAAACAAAAGACAATAAAAACAAAAAAAATGTTCTGAATTTCAATTAAGTTTATAATATATGCATGTTGTGTGCTATATCTTGTATAAATTATTTAATATAATTAATTCAGTCTGAAAAAAAATAAACGGAATAAAAAAAAAAAAAAAAAAAACAAAAATTATTAAGGTATGTCAATAAAAAAAAAAAAAATAAAAAAAAAATGATGTGTAAATTAAAAAAAAAAAAAAAAAAAGTTTTTATATGCATATTTATGTAGGTGACAATGATATTCCGCAAATATTCTCATTTTATATTTTGCATATTAATTATTTGTTTATCTCTTTCTTTCTTTAATAAAAACTTTTTTTTTTTTTAATTTTTTTTTTTTGTTTATTTTAATCCAATCGTGTAAAAAAAATTGATTTTTATTGTTGTTGTTTTTTTTTGTTAATTTTTTATTTTTTTTCGTATAGAAAAATAAAAATTAAAATAAATTTATTATTTTTTTTTTTTTTATTCAATCGGTTTAATGAACTGAAAAGAATCAAAAGAATTTAATAAATTAAATACAAAAAAGAAAGAAAGAGACTAAATATGTTTTTTTTTTTTTTTTGAATATTTTTAATTAAACTAAAAATATGAACTTTTAAATTATTGCAAATGAGCCAAAAAAAAAAAAAAAAACATAATAAAAAGTAAAAATAAATTAAAAATTAAAAAAAAATTAAGCGCGTAAATGAATTATTAAAAATAACAAAATTTTAATATTCAATTGAATTAATAATCATTCAATTTAACAGAATGTTTATATAATTAAGAGTATAATGTTGTTATTTTAATATAGAGATAAATAAATACACAGACACACACATTTAATAACATTTAAAGAGAGGATCAGAAAATATTTACTAATTAATTAACACTTGTAGGCATAATTTTGTTTTGCACTGTGACAAAATGTCAAGATTTAAATGTTAATGCTATTCGGCAACTTTTAACTGCATGTTAAATATGTATGTGTATTAAATTATATGTGTTAAATAATGTTTAAGAAATAATATAAGAAAAAGATGATCAGTGCTAATAAACGAGTTGAAGTTAATAGACGTTTTTATATGTTTTATTTTATTTTAAGAAAAAACTTACACACTTTATGTGAGAACTGCTCATTGTTTATTTTATCGAGAAGGAGATTTGTATTTATCGTATGTCTATTTGTGTATTTGACAGTTGGAAGTCAAATTCAAAGATCATAACTGCTTAATTATAACTAAGTATTAAGATTTTAAAAGTTTAATTTAATAAAATGTTATGTCAAAATTGAATTTTTAAACAGGTAAACCAATACTTAGATTAGTTACATTTCATGGATTAAGTACTATTAAGTAAAAAAGATTATTTTAATATGTAAAATGTATAACTAAGAACCCCTGTCCTACTATTCTTAATTGACTAATATAACTTATTTTAACTATTGACTAAAATACTATTTATTAATGTCCTTTAATATTTTCAATTTTCGGTCCTATTATGGGGCTTATATTTTTTTATTCGCATTTCTATCTTAGTCTTTCTACTCGACTATATGTACATAATCTCTATGTCTAAAGTCAATATATTTCATATAAGATTAATTTGAAATCACTGATATGAGATTTTGTACTTAAAATAAAAGCATTCACCAAAAAAAGTAATCAATAAGACAAAATAAGGAAGAATTTCTACATTCATAAGTTTTAAACCCTTTTTTAATTAAAAATTCTTTTAAACTCATATAAGATATAATAAGATAAGATATAAGATATTGTCAGTTCTAACTTTAAATTGATTTAAATATCGATTTTATAAAATTCTAACCATACTTGAAACCTAACCAACTTTTCAAATTTCCAAGATGTTAAATTAAATTTTTACCATTATTATATTTTTCTAACTTTAATAGTTTTTACTTGATAGTTTCTCCAGATAAATAACTAAAATTTAATATTAAACTTTTTATTCAAACAATTTAAAAAAAAATAATTCTGAACCTAGATAAAAACATTTTACCATAAAAACTTATTAGAAGTTTAGTTAAATGTAAATGTTACATTCCTATGCATAACTATTTATATAAACACATACGAAAGTACAAAACCATAGCAACTAAATAAAACTGCTCATGTTTTGCTCATAGAATTAAAAATAAAAAAATATTTTCAATTTTATTTTATTTTGACCCTGAATTGAATTAAAGTTAAAAAGTTTAATTTCTTTGATTGTTTACTGGGTTTTCTGTTATTGTTTCTATTAAAAAATTTTAAATAATTTCTTTAGTAGTTTTATTGGACTTGATAACATGTTATGTACACAAAACAAGTTAAATGTAAATTGTTTGTTCTTAATTTACATAAATATATATATAGGTAACATATATTATATATATAAAGTTTATGTTACTTATAGGGTATATGATAAGTATTTACAGAGTATTGTTTCAATTTATTTTTAGGCACAGTTATTTCAATTGTGCCTGAAAATCAACTCACGTTCACAAAAAAACACCCTTTTATGTTTAGTTTTCCGTTCCAAATTTTTTGTTTTATTTTTTTTTTTTTGGAAAAATTGAATAAAAATTAACTTTAGTTATTTGTTTTTATTATTCTTCACTCTTTATCACATATTTCGTTTTTTATACTGAAATCTTATTAAAATTGAAAGGAAATTCATTTCATGTTTAAAAAAAAAAAAGAAAAAAAAAAAAAAAGAAAAGTAGAACACAAAAATTTGTCTTAACTTTAATTCTTCTTACATATGCATAAATGTATGTGTGTATATTCGAGTATTGTTCTTATTTTACTTTTCTCTGTTTTTCTTTCTGTTATACTCGGATTTTTTTTTTTTTTTAAATTTGCAAAAATATATATTGAGAACATTATCTAAATATCAGTCCGTCTGTGTGTCTGTTTTTCTGTCTGTCTGTCTGTCTGTCTGTCTGTCTGTCTGTTAACATAATTTTGATATCGTGATTTTGAAACCAAGAGTAACTGACAGAAGCTAAGATGCAGAGCTTTTAAATTCGATAAAGGTTAATTTTTGAACGATTGTATAACAGTTTTTAAATCTGAAAAATGGAATTAACAGAAAATTTCTTAAACTAACAATATGTACGAGTATAAATATACGTATTATATATAATATTATATATTTAATATTTAAATTCACCGTTATGTGAAACAAAAATTTCAGCTTTGTTGTGTATTCGAAATAGTCGTGAACTATTTAAAGTTGGTAAAAACATGTCAGCGGATTGCAAAATGTAAATTGTAAATTAACTTTGACATAAATAGATGTAAGCTTCTGTCACTTCTGTTCTGTACATTTGGGTAAATTTTTTAAAATTACTAAAAATCAAGGCTTAGCATTTTACAAGTCTTTGCAACTTTAAAATTCTTTTTGATACTTATAGAAAAAGTCAATCTTTAAAAACTCTTAGTTTTAAATCCTTAATACCTTAATGTTGTTATTTTTCATATATGGTTTTGTGAATAAATATAACAAAAGAATGTAAAATATTAAAGAACTTGAAATTATTTGTTTTTTTATTTTTTTTTATTTTTACATAAAAAGAAAAATGTTACTTAAATTTTAACAGAGAATAAATATAAGGAATTTATACCTATACAAATAATATATATAAAAAAGTATCTTATTTAAATATAAATAAGAAGAATACACACATGATCATTTTTTGTACACATATGATCAAGATTAAAAAAAAAACAAAAACAAAAAATGTTATAAATATTTTCTATACACGATAAACAGTTAGTTTGTTTATAAATAGGGGAGGGTTGAGGGGTGAGTTTTAAATATTATGTATACATATTATATTTATAAACAGTTTGAATAATAGGTAGGAGTCTGTAAATATATGGTGAATTTTAAGACTTTAATTGTTGTATTTTTGTTTTTATTATTTTTTTTTTATACATTTTGTCTGTTATGCAATTTTTTGTATTTAATTTTTTTACTTATACTCAGCTTACATTCACTTAAACTACCCTGTTTTTTTTTTCAAGAAAATTCCTTATAGCAATTGAATGTAGAATATAGGATACGAATATATGAGTGTATGTGTATGTGAATAAAATGTGTTTCATATATAAAAGTATAAAAAAAATTTAAACAATTTTCTTGAATGAATTGAGTTGTTTGAGAACTTAAAAAAAAAAACAAAATAACAGTTTTATACACAATATATATATCGTATATTATGTATTTTTTTTATATAATAATTTTTAATGTGAATCCTTCTTATTCCCCTTCTCTTTCTCTTATACTTTTCCATACTTCTCTATAACTTAAAATTCTCATTGTTCTTATTTTTTGCAATACATAGTTATAATAAAACTATTTTTTGATACTTGTTCCGTTCTCATATTTATATTGTTAGAGTGAAACAAAATATCCTGTTGTTTTTTTCTAACAATAAAGAAAAATTTCACATTAGATTTTCAATAAAGTCAACAAACATTTTTTTTTTTTTATTGTTTTTAATTTTTTAAAATAAAAAAAAAAACAAGTAGAAAATGTTTTTTATGTTTTTTTGTATGTGTAAAATAAAAAAAAAAATTTGACATGTTATTTAGTTGTTTTTGTTTTTTTTTTTTTTTTAATAAAAATTTGAGAAAATATGAAATGAAAATATTTATATTGTTTTGTTGTTGTTGTTTTTTTTTATATAAGAACCGTAATTAAAAAAAAAAAAACAAAAGGAAAAATATTCATGAGTGCTTAAAGTTAAAATCCTTGAGGTAAAAATTTTTGAAATTAAAAAAAATACTTAAAATACAATATAAAATAATTTTGTTAGTTTAACATAGTTTTATATTTTTATTATTCGTTTTTTTTTTTTGTTGTTTTTTTTTTCTTGTGTTGCGCAAAATTTTATGTTGGTTTTTTGTTTTTCTTTTTTGGTGTAACAAAATATTAATTAATTTTTCCTCCTACCAAAATGTTACCAGCAACAAAATAAAAACAAAAAAAATTATTTACCACATATGCATATATACATATACAGTAAGTTTTATTTAATTAGGTATACATTAAGAACGGGGTTTTCCAATAAGGATTATATTATTTTTTAAATTAAATTTTTATTTTTTAAAATAATATGCATAGGGTGTTTCTTGAATATCTGGAAATAATACATGTGTTTCTATAATGGAAATACAGGGTGCTTCTAGAATATTTGGAAATAACGATAGGTTAATTGTTAAACATAGGTGATAAATAATTAAAATTGTTGGATAAATGAAAATGAGATGAAATGAAACAGCTTTTAGGTGGCCCTTGCTGTCACAGTTGGACTTAGCATTGAATACTGTTTTTCTTCGCAGTAAATTATTTATAATTTGAAGTGCCTCAATCGGAATTCGTTGGAATTTATTAATGAAAATATTTTCAAAATACAAAAAAATATAAATCAAAATAATGCTTGGAAAATAATTGATTTCTTAATACTTAAGGAATTGTTGGTACTTCATTACTCAAAAAAATTTAAGTATCAAAAGATTATTACATAAGTAACTAAACTCAAAATTTAGGAATTATAAGTATTTTTACTCGATTTTTGTACTTATACTTAAATTTTGTAAGTATCGAAATCTATTACTGGTATTTGACAATGTAATGAGTATCTGATAAAAGTACTGGTAATTGTAATAGTACTTGAAATATACAGAACTGGTTTAAATATACAAAACAAGTGTTTTTAACAATATTATAGTGTAAAGCATAAAATATTATCATTTATTTATTAATTTTGATTTGTCTAAAAAACTATTATTTAAAAAAATACCCGTTTTAAAGAGATTATCTTATAAACTACCCTTAACAATGTTTCTAATAGTGTTGTTCTATAGTTAAAATAGGATAAATTTAATCTAAAAGTTTTTTAGTCCTTAATAAAAAAAAAATCGCGAAAAAAAATTAAAATATTTTTTTTTTTAGTAAAAAACTTTTTATACATAATATAATTAAAGTAAACCTCTTATTATATGGTGTATTATAGGTTCCGATTAAAACTTGTGTGTTTTGTTTTATTTTTTATGGAGTTTTTGTGTATAAAAACCTTAAAAAAATTTTATGAAAAATAAAAGTTAAGTAGTTAGTGGTTGTTTTTAGTTGAAAATAATAAACATGGATTACATTTACATATATCGTATATAAAAATAGGATTTTTTTCTATTTAATAAAAATTAAAAAAAAGTAATCGGTTTTATGTAAAAAAAAAAACATTTTATATGTTTATTGCAAAAAAAATGATTACATACTAAATTAAATTGGTAGAAAAAACTGTAATTATTTGAAAATTTTGAGAAATAAATAAACTTTCGTTAAAATATCTTAAGTACCTTTTCTAAGAAGTGTTCTAGAAGTGTTTTTTGGGAATATTATATTAAATCCATAATATTATTATTAAGGTACTAATTCTTAAGAGTGCAAGAGGTCATATAAAAAAAGCTCATTTAGAGTTTCGACTAGGTCCCATAGCTAATTGAGTAAGAAACTAGCTTATGCAATTTTTAAAAAAAAATTATTATGAAACTTTTCATCTAAAAAAACTCTAATTTAATTATATACTCTAAAACTGTTAATATAAAAACCAACCACTTGTAACATATTATATAAAATTATTTCACACATTTATCATAGAACCGTATGTGAAATGAAAAATTTTCACTTTTCAATATATATAGAAAGTGATTATTATATTTAACAATGAAAATTCAAAAAATATAGCTATGCATGGAACCCCTAGAGTGTATATTGTGTTATACAAAATACTCTTTCTCATATACCATTAAATTTATTTGAAATTAAACTATTTTTTTAAAAAATAACTCTTCTTCTATATGGGAATTAATTTCATATTAGCATTTACAGCCAATTTCAACTAGGTTACAATCTACCAGCAGCTTCTTCATATAATAATAAATAAATTATAATAAAAATATCCAAAAAAATATTTTTATTATAGTCATAGTCTTGTTATTAAAAAGCAGACCACAATTTAATGAATATAAATTTTCCGAAAAAAAACTATCTTTTAAGATGATATTTCATTATTCATCACATATAATATATGCATATATATATTATATAATTATCAATAGGAATGAAAAAATAAAACTTTGTTTTTTTAACTTCCATTTTGTTTAACATTTCAATTTGATATATATATGATTGTGTGTGTGTGTATGTCAATTCAAATAATGATGAATTCCGTCACTTAAAAATGCAAACAAAAGAGATGAAAAGCAGAGTTGGAAAAAAATACCTATCAAGTAATTTTACACAAAAAACTCAACTTTTCTTATATGCATGCATTCGCATTAGTTTGTATGAAAAAAATGATCAGTTGCTGTTATATTAACTATTGGCAAATAAGAGATTTTCATTTTATATATTGTATGTTATGTATATAAGTACTAACTATATATATACTTTATAACAAGTATATATATGCAAGATAACCATAATGTAAGTGAAAGTATACACTTTCTGATTCCATATAAGTCAATTATGTTGTGTATTTTTTTTAACATATCACGACTCTTTTCAATTTAAAGTTTACGTATATCCGAAAGTTTGTTATGTTGAACTCATTTACAATTTGTTATACTGTTAATAATTGTAGAAGAAATCATCAGAAATGGAAAGTTCTGTAATCGTTGCGAAATGCAACTCAAATAAAACTCAAATAGCTTAATTTAAGGCATATGGTCACTTTAGTTGCAGGAAAAGCACGTTAAAATGTTACATTTGGTCATACTGGCACTAAATGGCCTTTGAATATTTTTGTCTAAAACACAAGATCTTGAGAAAATGTCAAATTAGAATAAAATTCCTTAAAAATATTTTTTTGAAGTTGGAAGTATTGTCAATGACAGAAGCACTCATTTTCAAAAATGACAAAAGCCCGAACAATTGTGACACATCATCCAACAGTGGATTGACAGAAATATCATCACAATATCGTCAAATTTTTGAATTTGGGTCGTGGGTTGAACTCTTCTTAGGATTTTAAGTTTTTTTTTAAAAAATGGACATTTTTAAAGAAGGAACGTGCTGTCTCTCTCATATTTCAAACTTGAAAATTTATTTTCGGAGATTCCTAACTAAATTAATTTAAATGTAATACTTTAAAAAATTACTAGAACTGAATAATTAGTACATCATTTGGAAAAACAGTAACTGGTCACTTTGTTTTCTTTTGTGGAAAAAGTCGATGAGATGAACAGTAGAAGATTAAACTTCAAAAAATTCATTTTAAATCATAAGTATATTAAAAAAAAAAAACTTGAGTACAAAGTAAATCATTGCACCTGACACATGTATAATATGATGATGATGGTATCATATAATATATGAGTATCACAATACGAATCTATCTTTAAAGGTAAAATAAGTAAGGCAGGTGAAAAAAAAAATTTGATTTTGTTTTTTTAACGATTTTTTATAAAAATCATTTCGAAATTTCTTAATAATAAAATGCATTTCATAAAAAACAACAACAAAAACAAAAACTAAAATATAGTTAGTAATAATAATAATAAAAAAAAGAGTTAGTTAAAACAAGTTAAACGTGATTCGAAATGGAGGGAAATGATAAAAAAAAAAAACAAAACAGAAAAAAAAAAATGTTAATAATATTAGAGGTATTTTATGACTTCGTCATTTTTAATTTTGGACCCGGTTGTTATAATTGGTTCAAAAATTTTGAAATTTTTTTTAACCTGGTAATTTATGGCTAATAATTTAAGTCACATATGAACATAAAATACACACATGCATCCGATAAAATTTGAAAGATTTCAAATTAATAAACCAGGTTTTTGTTTTTTTTTTTTTAATTTTTAACAAATATTTCGGCGTTTTTGCCATTAATTAAATAAAATAAAAAAAAATAAAAAATTAGAAATAAAAATTTTTTTTTTTTATTTTACGCGGTTACTTTTTTTTTTTTAATTATTGAATGTTAAAAATGCTGGTTAAAAGGTCAGCATGTTGATTTTTATATATTTTGTGTTTTTATGTTACGGTTGGACACCTTTTAACCAAGAGACCTGAAACCTCGTACAATACCAAAATAAATAATAATTGTTTCGCAATTCAAAAATTCCGTTGAAAATTAACAGACAAAAAAAAGAAATGAAATTTGGAGAAAATTAATGACGTACAAAACTAAAAATTATAAAATATCTTAAGATAAATTTTATTTATTTAAGAGAATTTTTATATGTGGTTTAAATGGTGGGATTTCTTTAAATTGGTGATAATTTTTTTTTAAGATGCAATTATATGTATTTTAAAAATTTCGCAATTCTTAAATATAATTTATTTTTTTTTTGTCATTATTTAATTATTTTATTTTTTAAAGTAATCAAAGATACAAAGTAACGATTTTAAAGAATTTTGAAAGTCAAAGAAAGATGTGATGAAATGGCATAGGAATTTTAGAGGTTTGGTTTTTTGTATTTATATGCATTAAAAGAAAGTATGGATTTCTAATGAAACCAAAGAACTGAGTCAGAAGTTGGAGAAACAAAGTTTTTAAATTAACATTAGTATCAATAAATAGATTTGTTCCGAAATGTACTGGTAAGGTTCTTAGGTTTAAAAGATCAAGTTAATAAGAACTTGGAGCACTAACTCTTTAAATTCTCAAATAATACAGTTTTGAATTTGTGGTCCAAGAAGTTAAAGATACTTGTAATTTTAACAATGCACACATGAACAGAGCTGGTAATTTTCAAATATTTTGATATTTAAATTAATAAACCAGTACTAGTACCGATACTGGAAAAAGTACTCATTAAAATTAAAATTCTAGAACTGGTACTAGAAAAACTATAAGAACAAGTAAAAATACTGGTACTGGTATCCACCAATATTTTTTCAATATTAATTTGTATTTATCAAATTTCCCAATATCAACAAGTACTTAACAGTAGCAATCAGTAAAATTTATTATATATTGTAAGGCCTGGTAATTACTTGTATTTACCAGTAGCAACCATTAATTACAAGTATCAAGAAGTTCTTAGTAACCAGTACTAAACGGTATTTAAAATTTATTACATATAAGTAGTAATGCCTGGTAATTGAAGGAATTTATTTAGTAATTATTTAGTATTCATAATACAAGTACTAAGTATTAGAATTTTATTGAGTATTTTTTATAGTATCAGTACTGGTACTTGACTGGTTCCGGTACTTGGATATCACCAGCTTCACCTCCGAACTATTGATAATCTCAAATCAAGAGTGATAATAAAATAACTGTTAAGGTTTCGGGACAAAATTTAGCCTTGAAGAGAAGCACGAAAATCTTAAAGAGAGTTAAACAGAAATTCTTCCACCTTAATTCACATTTTAAATAATCTAAGAGATGTTGAGATTGTACTGATTTAATATTTTAATCACAGTAAAGTGCTGTATTAGTTCCACCATTTTACTGTGAGATAATAGATTTAGTTTTTATAAGTAAAAACGTTACTTATAAGAAAATCCATTTAATAAGAAAATTTGATTTCAAAATTTAATACAATTATAATCTCATCTTAATTTTTTCAACTAAAAAAATATTTTAAATAAAATACTTAGCTAGCAAATAATCTTAAATTTTTTTTTAAATAAAAATAATAAAATCAAAAAATGATTGAAAAATTCTTTAATCTGTTTAAAGTTTAAACCTACATCTTTGTTACTTTAAGATTCATAGTGATAGACTTACAGGAATTCATTAAATTTTCCTTTTTTCTTTAGTAGAAATGCCAGGAATTGGTATTTAACCAAAGAAAATTTTATAAAAAAAAACCAAAAAAAAAAAGGAAAAAAAAAATAGAAAATTCTTAGAATATTTTATTAAAAATTATTTTACATAGAATTAAGGGGCAACACAAATTTTTTTACCTTTGTTACATTATTAATTAATAATTTACTTTTTGCTTAAAATTTTCCACACAATTTAAAAATTTATTTTGGAAAATTTTTCTAATCGATTGGAAAATGAAGAGGAAAAAATTTAATTGAATTTGGCATTTTAAAGAAAATTTTGAAATTTAATTTGACTTTTATAACAAGAATTTTATGTGAATCTATTATTAAATAAAACTAATTTTATTGAAAATTTCTGCAAAATTAATAAAATTGGGAATTTTTTAAATTAAATAAAAGGTTTCTAGATTTAACTTATATTATAGAGTAGTTATACAGAGTAGGCTGTGATTAATAAGTGATTTTAAAATTGAATTATTATGTTTTAAAAATAACTTTTATGAACATTTTAAGAGTAGGTACATTTTAATTAGCCTTTAAGTGGTAAAGATTGTTTAATAATTCAGTATTTAAAGAAAAGTATTTTGAGGTGGGGGTTAAAGTTTAACTAATCTTTCATTCTGTAACATCTGCCAAAGAAAAATGTGCGGGTTGAAGAGGTTCCATAATTTCTAAATGTGATTCCCTAAAACTGTCGAATTTAGGGTTAATAGGGTGAGGGTTATAGTGAGTAGGGTTATTATTTTCATATAATAAATATTAGATGACGAATATTGATTTCAAAATAATATAGTTATATTGATAGATATAATATATAACATTGTAATTTGTTTCTGGAACCTACGCTTGAGCTTCATCTTATGTAAAAGAAGATATGCTGAAAAGTTCGAAAAAGAGTGAAATGTACCAATCGAATGTAACATTCAAATGCAATTATATTTATTCCGGTATTGGTTGATTTAAACCCTTCAAGGCGCGATTTTCAAAAACGTTTAAAAATTATCCCAATATCAGAAACCTTTAAAATTGTTTTCTACATAGTGTGAGGAAAACTAGTAAATGTTTTAAACTTAAGCAGTTTTATACTGCGTTTATTAGCTGCATTTATAATTGGTAATGTATGGTTTTGTAAATAAACATAAAAATATTTCACTCAAATAAATATAGGGTGCTTTTTGTAAATTTTTATTTTAGTTTAAATTCTCAATAAAAATATTAAAAATTATTAAAAAAAATTCTACATTTTATTACAACTTTAAAATGAAACTATTCGCTTTTATTTTAGTGTTACTAAAGTAACTGACTTAATATTGAAAAAAGTAATTCCATTTTTATGTCATTTTAGTGTTTAATAAAAAATAATTGAATATTAAAATAAAAAATATTTTATTCAAATATTTTTATTTTCAATCAATTTTTTTTTTAAAAATATTTCATATTTTTTTCCCAGCTACGTGAATTGAAGCGGAAATAAAATTCAGTTAAAAAATCAAAAGTTTTTCAGAGTCATGACTCTGTGTTTTGTGTTTTTTGTTATATGTGTGCGCATATGTACACATGTTTGTATTTATACCCATGATTTCCATTAGTATCCTTCTCAAATATTTTAAAACAAATATTATTTATTTAAAGTCAGGACTTGGAGTTACCAAGAAAATATTTTTAATTTTACGATTATATTATTTTTGAAATTTTTTTAACTCTCAAAAAACGTTTAAATACTTTTGTATTCTGCTCTTCCTCAATTTTATTTAAGATACATAAGGTACTTGGATACATATTCCAAATTTTTTTAATAAATATTTAAAGTATTTTCTTTTGCAGAATTTTATTGGAAAGGTATTAAATATAAAATTAAAAAAATATTTAAAGAAAGTTAAAATGAAGAATGTTTTATTATAAAATTTTAAATATGTTTTCGAAAACTTAAGATATAATTTTTATTTTGCAAAATTGATCTGATGGAATTCAAATAATTGGTACAATATAATTGATTATTATTTTTTCTTATTATTTTAAATTTTATTTCTTTTTGGAAATATAAGAAAATGCAAGTGAAATGGAACTTTCATAAATACAAAGGCTGTTTTAATTAAAATGTTTGCAATATCCGAAAAATATTCGAAACACTTCTTCTTAAAATTCTTTTATATCTTAATTATAATTTTTAGATATATAGTCATTATTTTTCTTTTATAGGCATAGGAATATCAGGGCCTTATTTCACTAAAAACTGATCTATTATTAATTAATCATATTTAAAACTTTATGAACATATGATTATTTGATTAGTGATATGTGGTTAGTGCAGTAATGTCCAATCAATAATGTATAGTAAACTTTTTGAGTACTTTAATCATTCAATTCTTGCAGTTTATATAATATATTGTCTATAGAATTTGCGTAATGATTAGTAGCCTATCTACAATGAACGCTCTCATTTCGCTCTCTACACGTAGTTTTATGTCAATTTAAGTTAAATGTATTGAATTATATGAGAGTGACTACAATAGACGCAGCCATGTCGCAGCCATTACACAGTCATTAAAAAAGTTGTTTAATTTTTAACTTTTTCGCTTTCCTTACGTATTCAAATGTCAAATAATTGAACTTTGAAAAATATTTAAATAAAAAATTAGTAAAATTAGCTGTATATTATAGCTATACAATAAACTTTAAAGTATTGAATATTTTGTAATTCAAGAAATTAGTAAACAAAACAATGTCAAAAAACGCTGTCATGTACATTTCATTGTGGACACTCTTTTGTTGACTACGTAATGCTACTGAGCGGAATGAGAGCGTCATTGTAGACAGACTATAAGATTAAAAATCTACTTTGATAAGTTATAAATGAAAATCTACATTAAGAAATCTGTCGTATTAACTTATTTCTTAATAATAAATTTTACAAAAGATTTTTGAATGATAAAAGGGTCCTAAACTCCTGCTATAGAAGTATATGTACTCTTATTTAAAAAAAAATTGTAAAAGTTTAAGTTTGATTTGACGTTATATATTAAACATTTATATATTTAAAATTCAATTAATTAATTATTAACTTTTTTTAATTATTTCAGGTAAGTGATGGATTCATTTTGCTGATGTCATTTAATTAAAATTAAAAGAATTAAAGAAAACTTTTAACATAACAGTAAGTAAATGATTGTTTAATTTCAAATAATTAAAAACTTTCGCTTAATTAAGGAACAAGAAGACAAATGTTAAGTTTTAAAAAAATTATTTCATTAGACAAATTAACCAAAGCCGAAAATTCGAGCTCAAGGGGTTTAAACAGATCTTGCTATTTTTAAAATAGTTTGCCAATTAAAAAATTTTACTACAAACTAATCTTACGGCTAATTATGGCTGGGTGGCACAGTGATTAGAGTGCCGACCTTTCATGCTTTCATGCCTCGTGTTCGAATCCCAGTGAAAGTGAAAAAACTTTTATCTGTTTAAATTGTATGTGGAATTCATTTGATCAGTTCTAATATATGAATATATCTCCCCTGTTCCGACACGCACATATATAGTCAGGCTGTTTAGCCAGCACATTGAACAGTTAGCACGTAGAGCTGCCGGCAAAAAAAAAAAACAAATTAAAAATAAAATTTCTAATAACTGATTTATAAATGATATCCAATTCAAATTTATTTCAATTAATTTTTATTTTGATTTTTCGAAATTATTAACATATTTTTGTATTTTAATTAATTTTGACATTGAGATCAAAATATTCAACAAAATTAATAATTATTATAAAATTCAATTAATAATTGAAACCGCATATTAATAAACTTATAAAGCTTTTAAGTGCTTGTCACATATTTTTATAATTTAAAAAAAGTTTATAAACACTTTAAATAATTTTTGATCTGTGATTGAAAATTACAAAATTTAATATTTTCAAGTGCCTTGACATTAATTGAATGGGATTTTAATGATACAATTAGTTTTTTTTTTTTTTTCAAAGTGAATGCCATCGATGACCTTTAAATGATGCACTTGTTTAAAACTTACAGTGATTCTATTGAACTTAAAATCTAATCACTTAAAATTTTATTATTTTAAATATTTCAATTACTCAAGATTTTTTTTTTTTAATTATTGAACTCTTACAAATCTATATTGTGTGGTAAATGTATACCTTAACTTACTTGAAACTTATCTTAAGATAAAAAATCTAAAATCAATATTAAGTAATTATTTAACATTTTTTTAATTATTTATGTTGCATTCTATTTTCAATTTTTTGTTCCATTTGGAAATTTTTTATTAAAATCAGATCATTGAAGATTTCTTTTAAATATTAATTCTGCACTAATTACAAATTAATTCTGCACCTTAATAAGCTTTTAATTAATATTTTCTATTAGCAAATACTAATTTACAGTTTTATTCTTAATTAACAGTTGAAAAGTTTTTCTTATTAAGATAAAATTTGAAATTAGTTCAATATTTAGAAATCTTCAAAAATATTTCAAAAATATATAAAAAAGTATCTTAAGATATTTTTGAACTAATTTTGTTAACCTTAATTAGCAACTGTTTTAACGATTGATAAGCAATAGATTGTATTTTAATTTTCTTTTCACTTAAAAAAAAATAAATTGATTTTTCGCGCATCCTGCAGGTTAAAAGTTTCAATTTCCTGATTGAAAATATTTGAATATAAATATATATAGGTACTTATTCATATGTTTGTAAATATATATGTGAATATAGGTTGAAATAATAGAATATGAATTAATTCACTTTTAAATTTTAGGTCGATTACAAATTTAATTAAGTTGTACTTTAAATAAATATATATATATTTTAAATGTATCTGTAGATATATTTATTATATAAAAAATAGATACTTTTTAAGAGCATATTAAAACCTACAAAAATTTATCGAACCCAGAAAATATTGAAATATTTAATTAAATTCTATTTTAAAATATTCGTGTGTGCGTTGTATTTTTAATGTACAAATATTTTTAAAAGTTCTTCTTTTTCTCATATGGAAAATGTGTGTTAAACGCAAATTTAAGATCTAAGTATAGGCTTTCTTTGTATTTTATTAATAAAACCAATTTTTGCTATTAATTATCTTGATTGATTGCGGTCCATGACAGAAAGCCCAATCGAAGTAATTACGCAGAAGCTTGTGTTCGATTACTTACATGCATCATACCTTTTATTCTGAGGCTAATTTTAAATAATTTTTACAAAAAGAATCTTTGTAAATCTTGACGGACATGCACGTCGGCAGGACCTTAGTTATATCCAGGAAAGAAATATTCAATTGCTCCTAAATATATAAAAATTTTTTAAGATAGAAGCTAATATACTTCATGTTCTTTTAATTGGTTCATAATGTTTATAAAATAAAAGGATTGCCCCTGTATTAAGTATTTATATCGTAAAATGCCCTTGAGAAGTTTAACTAATCATCTTTGCAAATGATTGGGTCTTTTCACGGGTTCTTCAGATTTTCATTTTTAAAGTCGAATACTTTGAAGCTCTTTTAAGCTTTCGACTCTCTAATAACACCTTCTTATCTAGTCTCATCTATCTTCCTTAAAAGAGCAAAGTATTCAAATTGAAATTTTTTGGAGAGAGATTAATCAATGGGCTAATTAGCACTAGATTTATTGAGATATTGAATTAGCCTTCCCGTATTTGGTTCAAAAGTTTAAAAAATGCGCGGTCTTATGAAAAAATGCTATTTATATTAAACAATATTTTTATATATTTGATATATATTCTTGGTAGTTTTACCCTATAATTTATATTTTGTAGAAACTAAATTTGTTACTATCCTTTTTAAAGCTTTTTTGCAGGATGTTAAATGTGTCATGTTCAATATTAAAATTTACTGTATATATTTGCATTAAATTATGAATATTATGTCTTTCAAATGCATGTCAATGTATCCACAATTTAAAAACTAATGACATTACTTATTTCCAATTGAAAATAAAAAAAAATTCCCACATACATACAGAAAAAAGGATTCAGTTTTTCCGAATTACATTACAACATGAATTCAGGATATTTTTGGAAAATATATGAAACGTTATTTAAAAGTGAAAATTTTCTATTTCAATTTTTATATTAAAAAGAAAAACTAATATTTTTATTTACTGTCATAATATAAAATTATTGAAGTTTTTCTTTTATAGATTTTCATTTTACTTATTTTTGGGGAAAATAACCAACTAGCTTTTAATGGTAGAATAAAGGAAGATAAATTAGATTAAATTATAAAGGGGTAAAATGGAAGTAAAACAACAGAAGGAAAGTCGATTGAAATATGGGATTAAGTCCTTAAATTTCTGGCTGGTTGAATAAAATATAATGTAACTCTTTACAATTTATTAAACTTCTTTTCCATTAACTCAATAAGCAACTGACCTTAATATTAAAGAAATTAGCAGTATGATTGAGTTGGGGAGTTTTTTTGGGATAACGGAACCATGCTTGCGGAAGATTTTGGAAGCATTTTAACAAAATTTACAGTTAAATTTTATAGTATATACCCACTTCTAAAATTTTTTTTTATTCAGGCCGAAGACAAGCATTTACCGTTATTTTTTAATTTTTTCTAGGGGATATTATTATATTCTTATACCTAAGCCATACGAATCATTTTAAATTCAAAAATAGGTTAAGTTTTTGAGCTTCAAAAGGATTGGTATATAAAATAATTTTTTCCATTAAATTTTGACCTGTGATGGATTCGAACTCATTCCCCTCAGTCAACAAGTCATGCTTGTACCAACTACAACATTAGATTTTTATTATTAAAATCATATTTTAATTAAAAAACTTGTTAGCTTAAGTTTTTAGATTGCACAAAACTCCACTATTCGAATCTAATTAATTTTTTTGTACTCGTATGAATCTATACTAATTTAAAATGGTATTTCTTTATATTAAATGAATCTGCCAATATGTTTTTTTATGCGAATTAAATTCTAAATTACGTGACATGCATCTGTGTCACATATTAAATTGTTATTTTTCATTATTTATTTAATATTCAAAATATTTAATTTGTATATATTTATTTTCATCAATTCGTTTATTTTTACGTTTTGACATTGTATCAAAAACGTATACTTGTGTTTTAACCAAACTTTAACTTTTTTTTTACTTTTGGACCCAAACTAATTGGGGCACAAAAAAAACTTAGTTTTTTCTTTATGTTTTTTAGCTTTTTGAAAAAAATTGCTTGCATTATTTCCAGTTTAAATTTAAAAAAAACAAGTAAAGAAACAGTCAGTCGGTGCAACCGACTTAGAAATACCCTACACCTATTTGGTTCAAAATTAAGGACATATCCATAAGTTATTTTAACACCATAAAAGCTGTTATTAATTTGATCGTAAGACATAGCTAACCAAATTAACTTTATAATACTAAAAACATTTTCTAATTATATTATCTATTAAAAAATATTACAAATTCTTACTAATTTGTCTATTTAAAAATATTCAAAAACAAGCAAACTTGAAATAAATGAAAATATATTTATTCCAATTCAATTACAAAATGAAAAAATTCTAATTATTAAATTTTGTGATAAAAAGATAATCAAAGCATAATATATTTAATAATCCAAATTTTTAAAAATTGCAATTATTTTAAGTGGTTAGTTTATATACCTAATAGAAAAGCTTACAAACGCAAAATATGCAATAAATGTATTTCTAAAATACAATTACAAATTTAGACCTTTTCATATAATTCATTTAAATATTCAAATAAATTTTACATAAATGCAGCAAGTACCTTTGAATATAGCTGAACCACTACAATTAAGTCTAGATTTCGGAGACACATAGGACATAGGAAATATATTCTTTGGCTTTGAAATTAAACTCAACCAGAACCAATTCCCATGGTACTTTCATTACTAGTAACCTAGAGTTTAAATTTCATCAAAATACCGGCATTATTTTTTGAGTTATGGTGTTTTAAGATATATGTTTGTTAGTCCTTGAACTTGTCAAGGGTTCCAGAACCCCAAACCATGGTACGATTTCGCCCATATGCAGTCCCGTCATACTTTCAATACTAGTTAACCCTTGTATACAATTGGAACGTTCTATCTTAATTTTAAGTTACTAGTTTTATTAATTTCGATGATAAGCTTTTACACATTTGGGGGTCTAAGAGAGGTCCTGAACCACCACTCCAAATGATCCCAAATTAGGGGGGCATGGAAGAAATAGTAAAGAACACCCTGGGCCAAAAGCTTCTACATTTGTTTCAAGTTACTATTTTTATTAATTTCGAAAATATGCTTTAAGGTCCTCGGAACTGAGTGCCTGGTCCCCGACCCACTAGTCCAATGGGGTCCAAATTTCAAAGACACTTACGCAATTGGAAGGGACACCCTGATACCAAATTTGGAGGTTATATCTTCATTGGTTTCGGAATTACGCTAGTTTGGCCTAAATTCGATAAAAAAGTTCTCAGTTCCGAACCCATTGTCCAATCCTCACCGCACGTAATCACCGCCGTAGTTTCATTACCAATAACCTACAGCACAAATTTCATGAAGATAGCCTCATTAGTTGTTGAGTTATCGTGATTTTTAATATATGTTCGTTATCCCTGACACCGACTAAAAGGTCCAGAATCCGAACCCATGGGCTGATTTCACCCTTATACAGCCCGCGCTTTACTTATAGTACTAGTTAACCCTTGTACACAATTTAAACGATCTATCTTAATTTTAAGTAACTATTTTTAGTAATTTCGATTATAAGCTTTTAAAACTTGGGAGGTCTGAGAGGGGTACTGAACCACCTCTCCAATTGATCCCAAATTAAGGGAACACGCAAGAGATAGTAAAGAACACCCTTGTGGCAAATTGGAAGCTTCTACATTTTTTCAAGTTGTTATCTTTATTAATTTTAAAGATATGTTTAAGGTCTTCGGAAATGTGTGACTGGTCCCCGACCCAGTAGTCCAATGGGACCCAAATTCTCAAGACACTTAGGAGATAGGAGGGGACACCCTGATACCAAATTTGGAGGTTCTATCTTCATTGGTTTCGGAATTATGCTCGTTTGGCCTAAATTCGATCAAAAAGTTCTAGGTTCCGAACGCATGGTCCAATCCCGACCTTACGGAATCCCCGAAGTAGTTTCATTACTAGTTACCTACAGCACAAATTTGATGAAGAAAGCGTCATTAGTTGTTGAGTTATCGTGATTTCTTATATATGTTCGTTAGCCCTTCGATCGATTAAAAGGTCCAGAATCCGAACCCATGGGCCGATTTCGCCCATATGCAATCCCCGCCGTACTTTCAGTCCTAGTAACCTACAGTTAAAATTTCATCAAGATAGCTCCATTATTTTTTGAGTTATCGTGCCTACGGACGGACGGACGGAAGGACGGACGGACGGACGGACGGACGGACGGACGGACGGACATGGCTATATCGACTAAGGCGGTCACGCTGATCACAAATATATATACTTTTCCATATCTAGCTCGCTTCCTTTAGGTGGTTACAAACACCATACCAAAGTTAATATACCCCTTTACCTATTCTATAGGTGTAGGGTATAAAAAAATGGGTTTTTCTTTAAAGAAAACTTTTTGGTTTCTTTTGAAAACATTCTCAATGCTGGAAAAACTTTTTTTTGAACTTTTCCGAACATTTTAAGAAGTTTGTTTTATCGTTTTTTTCATTTTTTTTTGTTTTATAAGTAATAGTGCTCAATATCATGACATATGTTCTATTTAAAAGTTAATAATTATTCAAGTCACAAGACAACATGAACCATTGAAACCAAAAAACTTTGTTTCCTTTAGAAAAATTTAAAAAAAAAAAACTGAAACCCTTACTGAACTTTAATGATAAGAAAAATAAAGAAAATGTAAACGAGTCTCGAATTTAGAAAATCGTTTTTGAAGAAATAAATAAAAAGAAAATTAAAAAAAAAACAAACTTAAGGGAAATAGAAAAAATTTAAAAAAAGTACTCAAAGAAAAGCGTTGAAGTTTAAATATCCTTTTAGAGTACTTCTAGTCCTTTTTAAAGTAAAAAAAGCTTTAAAATTCAATCTAAGATGAAAAAGAGTAGTGGAAATAAAAAATTCGTTAAAAGAATGCACTACAGCGTCCTAAGGATACTAATGATTACCGAAAAAAAATGAAGGAATATCTTAAACAGTGGGCAGAGGTCTACAACTTGGTTAAATTGTCTACAAACCATAACTGAAAGTTCAAAAAAGAATTAAAAACCTTAACCCCTAACCTAATTAGTACATAATTAATTTGTAAATCTTGGGAAACTAACGGTTGTTGCTTAATTTGGTTTAAAATTTTAATTAAACCAAAAAGTTGGCCTTCAATCGTCAATTAAGCCATTCAATGTTATAAGCCATTGTTTTATTATAGTAGCTTTGTCTTAAGATACTAATAGTAGTCCTAATAATTTCATAATAATACTTTGACTTCCTTACTATGACGACTCTGTTGTCGAATTCGTATAATAATTACTTTTCCTTGTAGTTATGCACTAAAGCACACGCACTTTATGTTGTAAACCCCTTTAGTTAAACACCTTGTTACAAAATATACAAAATAAAATTCAAATTTAAATCAGAAACAAAAGAAATAATAAAAAACTACAAAGTCAGGACTTGAAAATTTACTCAATTTCGTTATACGTGAAATTTCAAGGTAAGACGAGGTAAGAATTGAAATTATTTCCCAATATTATGCAATTTTTTTTCACTTTTATTCCACTTTTGAAACATTCTTCTCTTAGTTAAATTCTAAACTAGTATCTAACTACTACTTTTTTTTTTGTTTTTCTTTAACAGTATTTTTTACCGTTATCTTTCGTTTTAAATTCAATGTATCACAAAAGAATCATTTTAAGAAAATTTTAAGTTTTTTTTTTTTAGCTTTTTCCTGACTTCGTTTCGATTGCAACACAAAACATATGAGAAAAAAATTTTATATGTAACCGTGTTTCTATGATTTTTCTTTTGCTTTTCTTTTACTCTAATTTTCTTTACAACAATTTTCCTTTAAATTTTTCTTTTTTTGCAATTTTGTTGCAAGTAAAAATAAATAAACTGTAAATTTCTTTTTTCTTTTGTATTTTCATTTTGTGAGTGGGTGGATGTTTTTCTTTTTTAGATTTCTTAAAAAAAAAAAAACAATTTCAAGGATTTTACATTTTCTTCTTGTTTTCTTATGTTGAATTTTCCAAGGGATACACATATGATTTAAGTTTTTCTTTTGGTTTTACAGTATTTATTTCTTTTAAATAGATTTCGTCATTGTAACTTTTATTGCTTGTGTAAATTTTATACTAAATAAATATAAAAAAAAAGTTTAAGGAAAATTTAAGGAGAAACTGTAAATTGCAAAAGTTTTTAAAGCATTCGGCACTATTTGTATTAATGTATAAATGTAATCAATCTGTGAATAAATTAGAGTTACCATATTCTACTAGGAATGTGTTTAATTATTTTGTTTCTCTAGAACTCATTTTAGTTAAAAATTTAAGTTGGAAACTTGAGAGAGCTAGTAGAGCTACTTTTAAAACATCCTCTCTGTCTTCAGATCCTTGAACTTCTTCGGCCTTTAACTTTCTTCAGAGTTGGAAGAGGATATGAAGAAAACTATTAAAAATTGTAGATTTGGAGAGCTCTTATTCATATTTGTTAAATGGTACAAACCAAGTAAAGAATTGGTGCCTAACTCTATAGAAACATTAACTTAGGAGCTGACACTTCAATTATTTGCCACCCGAATACTTTCTAAAAATGATTGGGAATTCCTAAAAATATTATTTTTCATATCCTGTCTCTGTTAAAGTGAATGAGCCTTTTGATTCGTTCAATTGCCTGTCAGCTTTTTATATTTGGTCTTATAGAACCTCTAATTGATCTAAGAGGACCCCAGGACTTAACTTTTAGAAATCTTAAATGAAAACCATACAAAAAAAGCACACTTGGTTAAAAGAATTAAGTGCAGAAGGATATGGCCACAAACTCTCATAAGTGGTGTTTCTTGTTAAAAAAAAGGAAGCAAAAAACAAAAGTAGAAATTTTAACTAAATTGAAAGTTTTTTCCTACTGATTTTGTTTTTCCTCAGTGTTTCGTCAAGTACAAAAAATTTCTTAGTTTTTTTTTTTCTAAATAGACTCCATCACATGTAAGTTTTCTTCCTCAAAAATAAAAAAAAAAAATCAAAAAAATAAAATTGAAATGTTAACTTTTTTTTTGTTGATAAAATTTTATTTTAAAATTCTTATAAGATAGTTAGGTTTTTTTTCAACAAAACTACGTTTTATATATGCATATGTATGTATAATTGTGATTTGTGCATATGTACTTGAATGCTTAAAATGTGGTTAGATAAATTTCATTAAGTTTTCGAGGTAGTTTTCATAGTTTTAAATTTTTTTTTTTTTTACTTTCTTTTACCACAATATAAAGAACTTTAGTGTTTATCCTGTAGGTTTTTTGTCTCTTTTTCTCTCTACAATAGATTTTCTTCAATGTTTTGTTTTTTTTTCCTTTTAATACATGCTGATGAATTTTTAAAATTCAAATACACCTTCGATATCTATTTTTAAATAAACAATGAAAAATAGGAATAAATGCAAATATAAAGAATATATTCTTTCAATTGCTAAATATTTAAGTATCTTATCAATATATCAATTAACCCTTTAAAACCTAAATAATAAAATTTTACTTCGGAAAAAATCGAGCCAAACACGAGCTATTTGATGTACAACAAATATGCACTAGAAATATAACTTGATTTCTCAAGGAATACTAGAGTTTTCTGAGAAGGGGAAATGCCGTTATAAAATTAGAATTTAAAAATACGGGGTTAAACATTAGTTATATATAGAAAAATAAAATAAATATAAAATTTAAACTACAAATTGTTCAATTTTCGAAAGAAAAAACTTGAATTATTTTTGTTCGATAAGTTTGAATTTTAAAATAATAAATGAGATTTGCAAATTCTACAAAAAAAAACACAGAAATTGAAAAAAAAATGTCAATAATATTTAAAATAATAATGAACAAAAAAAAAGAAAGAGATAAAAAATGAAATTTTTTTAGTTGGTTAAAATTTTAAAATGAAATTAAATTCATCATGTGGTGGTGCCTAGGTTGTATAATAATACAAAAAAAAAAATAAAAATAAAAATAAAATAAGAACTTATCAAATTAGAATTTAAATATTTGAAGAGTAATTTTTTAATTCCAGTGTGTATAGAAAATAATGTTTTTTTGTTTTTTTTTTTGGAGTTGTCGTTTTGTTTTTTGAAGAGGTTGTCATGGTTATATAAAATGCATCTGTAGGCAACTATTTTCGAATACAGTATGTTGCAAAAAAGTAATGACTGATGTTAGGTGTTTTTTTTAATTTTTGAAAATTCCGAGAAAAGGCTAAGAAATTTTTAATTTGAAAGACTAAAATTTCAGGAATCCCAGATGCATCAGTTTCTGATGAAATTAAATAATTCCCAATTTCCCAAAACTTTTAATTATTTTAGTAACATGTTTTCTTTTATGTTTTAAAGTTTTGATTCAGACTTAATGCATAAAATTTATAGAAGACCATATTTTCAATTTCCATTGATTTGAATTTCCAATAAGTTGATGCTGAGTTTCAATAAAATTCTGTAGATACAAATTCAAAAAAAAAAAAAAAAAATCTTAAATAAATACACGTACGTTTGGGAATCATTTGTGTATCTTGTGTCTTTTATTTTATTTAATATTCAAAAAAATGAACGAATATTTTATATAATAAATATTGATAAAAAAAAAGGATGTTAATATGAATGTTTGCTTATATGTTTTTCTAAGTATATGTACTTAACCCCAATTATCCTTTTTTAGCTTGATTTCAATAGATTCTTGTTTATTTTTTTTTTTTGTATTCCTGAGTTGTATTTATAAAATAAAATTTGCTGTGTATATAAATTTTATTTTAATATTGCCTATAAATACATATGAAGTATATATAATAGGTAAATAAGTATGCATAATATTATATAAAATTATCAATTTTGCATTATAATTTGGTTTATTTTTTTTTTTTATTTAATTTTATTTTATCTTTAGATTTGATTAGATTTAACAAAATTGACAGACAATAAATTTGCTTCAATTTATATTTTAATGATCGTGTTCTATGGGAATTATATATAAATTTTTTTTATGTATTTTTTCTATGTTTTTTTTCTATGTTTTTGGTTTTTAAATTTTTTATCAAATTTTTTTTTAAAAAAAAAAAGTAAAATAATAAAAAACGAGGAAGAGTGTAGTAGAGTAGACTGTGTCAACTCTGGGATACCTGTATGACCGTAACATATACATTATATCATCCGGTTATAAAATTTCAAACATACAGGTTTATTAGGTGTAGTGTAATGCTCATATAAAAGAAGTAGTTGTATGGCAGCTACTCGAATCCTCTGCAGTAGACCAACCAAATTTTTCAGTAACTTTGGCCATAAAACTAAACTAATTTTGGCAAAATTTCAGACACGCAGCTGTAATAGGTACAGAGGGTACAGAGAAATACTCATATAAAAAATGAAGTTGTATGGCAGCTACCCGAACCCATGAACCAAAATGGCTGGATTTAAATAGCGATGACGGCTATTGCTCCTTTAGTTTCTTTAGTTTTTGAGTTATCGTGCGGACGGACAGACGGACGGACGGACATACATAGCTAAACCGATTTATTTTTCGATTCTGATCCATACACTTAAGTCTATATCTACCCCCTCATGTCACAAACGTAATGGCAAATTTATTATACCCTTTGACTATTATACGGGTATAAAAAACAAATTAAATTTATATTTTATAAAAAATCAGTATATAGGTAGGAAAGGGGACTATTGATAATTTTTTAAGGATTTACTAAATATTTTTTGAGTAAGAAAAAGAATTTTGAAGATTAAATTTTTTTCAAAAATACGTTTTCTATGATAAATCTGTGGATATGTCTTCGGTTTCGATTTAAGAATTGTATTTCTTGTTTTTTTTTTGTTTTCAAAGTTATTAGATATAAGATACAAGCACTTGAAATGAAAAACTTTCCCAAGATACCCTAAAAAATTAAATTCTTCGTTTTTTTTTTTGTAATTCAGACATCTAACAGATTTTTGGTAATTAAAATGTTTTCTTTTTATTTTAAATTTTGAGTTTTTTTTTATAATAATTTTTTCGAAATAAAATAGATTTAAAATATTATTGAATTATTGATTATTGGTTAGGAAAAATAGAAGGATGCTTATGAAATTAGATTTTATGGTGAATCAGCAAAATTTTCAGAGATTTGAATGACTCTTATAAATTTATTTTAAAAGAATTTTTGTAAAATATAGATAAGTATAAGTATTTCAGAATAAAAACTATTGAAATTCTTGGTTCCTCTTATGTTCTAATTTAGGACAGATTTAATATTACTATTGATTTTATTTCTGTATTTATTAAATGTCTATTTTTAGAAAAATTAATTAGTCACTTAACATAGAACAAGGAATGAAGGTGGAAAATCACTTATTATATACTTTTATATGAACTTACCTGTGTCTATGGCTTTATTTTTCATTCTGCTGGTTTTTCATTTTTAAATTTCAAAACTTATTAAAATTTGATAATTAAATTTTTCTTAAATTTATTGATATTCAAAAATACTGAAACAAATTACAAAATCTAATAATTTAATCTGTAGTTACATTGTATAATTGAATTAGAGAAATTTGTAAAGTTTTTGAAAGTTTTATAATCGTAAGTAAATAGGTTTAAAAACTTTTAATAATTAAATTAATGAACTCTGTATAGTAATTATTTAAAGTTATTAGAGTATTTAAATATTATGGGTGTTGCCTTAGTACTTATTAGTAATTGCTACATTAAATATTAAATTGAATAGTTATATTAGTTTAACATTTCACATAAAATATATTTGTACTAAACTCTACATTGTAAATTTGATAAACTCTCGAATACTACAAGTACTAAAATTTAATACATCTATCTTAGAATTTCAATTCATATCCAATCTTTAGATATTTTTTTTTCAAATTCAATTTCAATTTTTCCAATTTTTTATGATGTGGTTTCAATTAAAAATTAAAAATTTTTTTATATAAGTATGTTTTAATTTTTATCTATTAAATATATATACATTCTTAAATATATACATAAATATATATTTAATTGAAGAACTAATATTAGTTTTAATTAAAAATACTAATTAAGAGTTTTATATCAAAATACAAAATACAAAAAAAAATTCAATTAAAATTTTTGATTTTCTATTTAAAATTAGAATAGAATTTAATACAATTAAAAATTCTGCTCATCATATGATAATGATAAGTTTAATAATAATAATAATAGGAACTCGTACCAATTAAACTTTATTTTAATTGTATTTTATGATAACAAAAGAAAGTAATTAATTTAAAATTTTTTTTAATTTTTTTTCCAAATTAAATATTAAAATAAAATATTGACTTGAATTAAAAATATTATGATAATAAATGAAAAGTATAGAAAAAAATTCTATAAAATAACACAAAATAGAATGTTATTCGAAAATGAAAACCAATTTTTGAAATTTAATTAAAAAAAATAAAATTAATCCAAATTTTAAATCTCATTTAAAAACCATTGGTTTTTAGTTAGAAATTTGACATTATTTCAATAATAGCCACATGAAATATATTAATCGGCTTATTCGGTCAGAAAATTGCCAGCCGCAGCTCAATTATTTGTTTATAAGTAAAAATGAAAATTTGAGTGCGAAAATTGTTCGAATTTTGAACGCTTTTGTGCACCGGTTGGTTGATTAATATAATCATTCAAATAACAACTAAGGTTAATGAGGCTCTGCATTGGCCTTGCAGGTTCCAATCATTGAAATGTTTAAAGTTTTTTAAAAATGCTATTAGGTGCAAAGTTTTTTTAAGTCTTAAGAAAATTAAGGTTAGGTTGTATGACGTGTTAAGAAATTTAAAAAATTCGCAATGGTATTTCGGGAGTAATTACTTTGTAATCAAGATTCCACACTCTTGATATCCCGAAATCAATGACGTACAGCATTTTTTAAAGATGGTTTTTTAGTTCCTCACCTCAATATTGCCACCCACTCTCCTCCAACAAACAAAGCATGACATTTAATTTAAAAACAAATATTATGTATTCACAATAATTTTATGGTTAATGGGGCGTTACCAAACACAATAAAACTTAAATATTATTTATAAACTTCTTTACTCCTTCAATCTCAATGATTTATGTATTGATTTTAACCTCTTTGAATCAAAAAAAAAAAAGAAAAGAAAATTCAAAAAAAAATATAATTTGTAAAATATAATTTGTAATAATTTATACAAAACGATTATAAAACGGATGTAAAGATAAATTTTTTGTAATTTTTTTTTTTCATTATCCTTTAAAAAATTTTCAATTTCCTTCTATTAATCCGAATTTTGTAAGGATCATTTAAAAATAAATATTTTTGTATATGTTTATGTATTGTTTTAATAATGAAGTAGACGGACAAGGATATTTTATTATTATGGTATTGGTATTGTTTTTTTTTTTGAAATATTATTTATATAATCAATATTGAAATTATTTATTTTTCTTGTAATTAAAATTTACAATTTAACTAGAAACTTATTTACTAATAAGAAATTTTCTTTTATTTTAATTTGAATAATATTAATATTTAGTTTTATTTTTTTTTTTTTTTTAAATTTCATTATTTATTTTGTGTTTCTAATAATGAAAACATTTTAAGCCATGATTTAACATTTTGGGTTTTTTTTATGATTATTACTTGTATTATTAAAATGTATCTATGAATTTTATTAGAACAGATAGTATTATTATACTACATTGATTGATGGTTCAATTTTGTTTTATTGTGGGTTTTGTATTTATTGAGTATATTACAAAATTATGGGATTTTCTTACCTTCCCAATCTTAAGGATTTCAAAACCGGTTAAAAAAGTTCATGGGTTGCAAGGAATTTCTATAATCAAATTGAAACAAATTAAAAATTGAATTGGATGATTATTAATTTAAATATGAAGACTTTATGACTTCATAATGACACAAAGTTCATAATAATGATGAAAAATTTTTTTGAATTGTCAATTTCAGGAATTTCAAAATTCAAAACTTATTTCATTATGACACTAAATTCATAATAATGATGAAAATTTTTTTTGAAAAATTTAGTCATCTTTGTTAGTTTTATATCAGATTATAATTTTAGGAATTTAAAAATTCAAGATTTACTTCATTATGACACTAAATTCATAATAATGATGAAAGCTGTTGTGATTATAAAACATCAATTTTTTTTGGTTGACAATTCTTTTACAAATGTATATAAAACTTTAATTTTTTGTCGAACTTTTCGAATTTTGGTTTTAGGTGAAATTTTAATACTTAATAATGACAAAAAGTTTCATAATATCGATGAATAAGTTATTTTGATTTGACATTCCTTCACTCATAATAATAATTAAATACCAATTTGTTAAGATGTGACAGTGTTTCCAAAACAAACTCAGTTCCTATTTTTCGATAGTGATTACTATTTCAAATATCCGGTTCTGCAATCCCTATTATATATACTTATACACTTAAATATAATATTATTTAAGGAATATCCACCTTTTAAACTCCCATTTGTAATATTTTAACCCAACCAAAAAAAAAACAAAAACACTTTTCATCATCATCAGCCCTTTCTTTATAACATTTTAACAAAATATTTCAAATTCAATTTTCAAGAAAGAGACCCTTTTAGACTACTTCACTTCAGTTTTATAGACTTTTTATAGATTCCACTTATTTCTTTATAGATATTTTTTTTTTTTATTGTATGTAGTAGAGTAACTACTTTATTTTGTTTTATATATCCTTATTATTGATTTATAGCTGTTATTTTTGTTTTTTTTACCGTTGTAATTTTTTGATTGAGTCATAAAACGTTATTAGACGAATTTTCAGGTTTTATTTTATATTTTTTCTGTCTAATATTGTTTTATGATGGATTTTCTTATTTTTGTTTAAAATGGTAAAAGCTTTTAAATATAAAAAGTGGAAAACATGAAAAACCCCTCCAAAAAAAAAAGTGGGGGGTGGAGTAAGGACTTAAAATAAAAACAGAAGAATAAGAAACATGAATTATGCTGAATTCATCGTTGTTTTTGAAATATATTCTCTTCTATGTTTTTTTTTTCATTATTATAGCTGACTATTTTAACTTTCACTGCTGTTGTTGTTGCTGTTGCTGATGTTGTAGTTTTTGTTTTGATTATTTTTTTTTCAACCCTTTCGCAATTCGTTTCAGTTGTTTAATGTAATAAAAAAAAAAATTTGCTACTCTTGTCCTGTTTTTATTTTGCTGCGTTCATGTGAATTTAAATTAAAAGGAAGGAGTAGGAGGTTTCTATCAAAGCTCTCGGAAATATTATAATGTAATTTGTTTTTTGAAGCCCTTTATGCATTTCATTAAATTTTTATTTTTTTTTTTAATTTATTTTTTTTGAATTTTGTTTTATCTTTTGAAAATATAAGTATAAAACTTAAAGAAACTGAAAATATTCTGAGTATTTTTGATATTTTTATAATATCTATCCTTTTTTACAATGTATATATAGGGTACAGTG
This sequence comes from Dolichopus griseipennis, assembly GCA_963082915.1. Taxonomy (NCBI): domain Eukaryota; kingdom Metazoa; phylum Arthropoda; class Insecta; order Diptera; family Dolichopodidae; genus Dolichopus; species Dolichopus griseipennis. Next base: position 106,554,926 of record OY720444.1, on the reverse strand, counting down.
TATAGGCACAGTGCTTCATTTTAGGAATACGATTGGTATAAATTAATTTGAATAAATCATACAAAATATCTGTCTATTCTACTGTACTTTTGTAATTATTTTGTACTTATTTCTATACAAATCAATCATACGAGAGGAAATTGACGCCTTACCGAGGAGTTAAAATGCGAAAATAGATCGGTATTGTGTTTATCAAATTCACATCCGAAGCTGAAATTAAAATAAAATAGTAAATGTGACATTTGATAATCAGAGTATCAAACTTTAGAACTCGTTTTTTTTATTTATGCGAGTACAGGGTACTCTAACTTATCAATATAATGGAGAAATTTTAAAATTCATTGAGAAGAAGTGCAATTAGATAAAAATTTATTTAATTTTTCCTCTAAAACTTCTGACGGTCATTTAGAAGTTTAATTTTTCATTAATAAATCAAGGTCTACTCATCTTACCTATAAATGATATCAATATTTTCAAACCTCATCCTATGAAAGGTAAATGATACGCTGGGTTAAAGCTGCCAAATACTTATTTGAAAACAAAAACTTATCATAAGGGTTCATCTTAGTTAAGGATCTGCATTGTTTTTGGGAAATTTTTTCTTAAAATTTTAAAGGCTTGTTAAAGGGGGGATTTAAAATCCTTACGTACAAAAAAAAGTCATTTTTGAGTTCATTGCTTTAATGGATTTTAAAATTTTTTTTTTCAGAATCTAGGGTTAAATATCGGTAGGGTTAAAAAAATGGTTTATTTTTATTTTTATAAATCCTTTTATTTACATTCATATTCTTATTTAAAAATTTTATTATTATTTTTATATATTTTATTGGGTCCTATATATTTTATCTCTTATATTTTATTGGGTCGATTGTCTTCTTTATTTATTTTTTGTCTTTATATTGTTTTTAAATATTTGGATTAATCCCGGAAAATTCTTTCTTTTCTTTTAAATTATTTTTGGGATCATAAAGGAATATGATTCCTTGTTGATAGTTTTTTCTTTATAATTTTTAATATGAAAATTTAATTAAAAATAAATAATTCTTGGAAATGTAAAAAATTGCTTTTCTTTGCTACACTTTACAATTTTTATTGAAATAATATTTTTTTTATGAATTATGAAAAACTTTTTTAAAGAATTTCAAAAGTAAGAAAAATTTTAAATAGACTTTGTAGTAATAATATAAAAAAAATTAAGAATAAAATGTTGAAACTGTAAGGTCTTTCAGATATTAGTTTTGCATTATTTCAATATTCGTACTGAGGTAGGTCAGAATTTTTTAAAATATGCTTAATATTAACCCAACTTCATCCGTAAGCAGATTAATGAGAAAAATAATTCAAAGGAACGTGCCCGAATATCTACTTTATAAAGTAACCTATTTTTTCAGATAAAGTGTTAGGTGGAATATTATGATAATCAAGAACTTACAGTAAAAAGCCATTTTATATAAATTGGATCTAATGCGTTAGAATTTACTGACACAAAATATTCAATAATTTAATTAATCCGGGATTTCAATCTGAAGGGCGCGCAATTCTAATTTATTTTAAACGTTTTAAATAAATTAGCATTATTCCAAACATATATTCAACAAATTAAATAAGGAGACGCTTTCGAAATGGATTCAAAATCAGATAAATCCTTTTTCCAGAATATTTTAGGATTTGGCTATTCTGAATAAAATAATTTGTATCCATAATATTAATATTGTTTAGAATGATTTCAGAAAAACCTGAAAAAAACAATTCTTAAAACAATTTGGCCAATGCTACAATTCGAAGTAAGCTCCAGCATTTTCCAAAAAAGTTTATAAATTTGAAAACAATTAATAAAATTTTGACTTAATCTTTTTTAACCACAGACCGCAGCACAATGGAAAGTTCAAATACAAAAGTAATCATAACTTAAATTAAGTAAAATTTTCTTTAGGGAAAATAGAAAAATTAGTTGAAAAATTGAAAATTTATTTGTGAAAAATGATAATGAAAAGCCTTTTATAATTTTTCAATTTAACCAAAATTATATATGCATACTAATTTCATTCAGAAAATTGAGTCCAGAGGTGTTTTTTAGTTTTTCAAAATAATAAAGGAAAACTATACTGAAAAAATTACAAATTATTGTATAGGGAATATTCGTAAGTTAAAAATTAGGACATGGCATGTTTAAAAACATTTACGAGTACATAAACATAATATTTTAGAAAATAAAAAAAAAAACAAAAACGAAAAAAAAATACTATAATTATTGTACATGCATTACAATTGCACATGAGTTAAAATAGTCCTTGTACAGGCATTAAAATGGTTTAAGGAACTATTGCATAGATTTAATTTTACATGTATAGTGGAGTGTGTAGTTGTGGTAGGTGCCGTGATATAACGCCATATGCGATAAAGCCATAATGGCATTATGACTCAATCGATTGAGTCATAAAGCCATAATCGCGAAATTCTTTAACATGGCTTTAAAACACACTCGAGTGAGTCATAAAGCCATATTGTGTTTTAAAAATTTTGAGTCATAACACCATATAATTAAAATTGAATGATTGAGTTAAAATTGTTGTATGTATATTACAAGCTATCATTCTTATATTATTTGTTGAAAAGAAGTAATGTTCGTGACATTTTTGATGAAACATATAAGCAATTTAGAGGTATTTGTCCATAAGTAAATTTTGAGGAAATGCGAGATATCTTTATAAAATTAAAAGCAACATTTTCCCAAAAAAACCAACAAATTTTACAGAAGTAAAGGAAATTTTCGAAAAAGAGGAAATTATAAAAACATTTAGTATAAGCAGATATGACGAAAAAAAAAAATTTTACAAGCATACTATTATAGAGGAATATTATGCGTACACCATTTTTATGTCACCTACAATATCTAGTGTTATAGACAATAGATCAACCACGGAACTATCTAATAGATGGTACATTTGCAGTTACATCCTGCTCTAATACTTTTAAGCAATTACTCATAATACATATAGCTCACGGTGAATATGTACAAGGTGAATATTAGGGTATAAAGTAGGCAGGTATTGGTCGCCGCGCGCGCTTATTCGCGGCCGCGCAGTACACAGACTAGCCGCGTTCGCGGATAGCTGCGCAGACCTCGACGATATCAGAGTTCTACGCCATCTACAGAATATGTACACATATTATATATACGTTATTGGTGGGATTTTAGCGTTGGATTCAAAATTAGGGTATTCGCTTTTTCCAGAATATTTATATATGTATATATATAATGAGAGATTCTGAATTAGGAAAGATTTTATAATCGGTTACAAAAACAATGACACTGGCTACCCATAGAAGGTATATTTGTCACCAAATTATAAATTTCGAAATAATAATATTTCTATTGTTTTTTCCTAAAAAAAATTCTTTGAAGTGAGTCATAACGCCATTATGGCTTTATGACTTATTCGAGTGTGATTTAAAGCCATATTAAAAAATTTCGCGATTATGGTTTTATGAGACACTCAAAAGAGTCATAAAGCCATTAAGGCTTTATAACATATGGCGTTATATCACGGCACCGTTGTGGTATATGAAGGAGCAACAAATTTTTATATATACTATATTTTGTATTAGTATCGAAACAGGATATTTAAAACAAAATGATTGACTGTAATCCTATGCTTATGTGTTTATGATGATAACTGATATAAAAATAAATTTTTCCATCAAATGTTCCTGAACTTAAAGAGTTTTTTAATCAATTAAAGTCTACCGGACTGTTAATTTAGAAACTTATTAAAAATATAATGAATCGATAAATTTTGTAAATTTTTTAATTTGCATTTAATATGATTAGAATTTTTTTGAATATAGGAAACCTAATATATGTTGGAAACTTTGTATAATAGTAATTTCCCAAACAATATTATCAGAAATTTGTAGCTCATTAAAATTTTACATACAATTTTTTGGACCCGAAACATTTTTTTAATTTTTGTAATTAATTTTTAAAAAAAATAGTTATAATTAAAATGGGAATTACTTCGAAATAAAGATTTGAAATAGAGATTTTATGAAGAATTTTCCACAAAAATGGAATATTAATGTAAGTTTTGGTATATAATGTCAGAATTCAGAAACTCATTTGCATTCAGATGCAGCATTTGTATCTCTTTGATACTATGATTGAAAATTTTATAATTCAATAATATTAACATAATAATTTTAAATCGAAAGTTCGATAAAGTAGCATTAGATTATGCTAATTAATAATTTATTAGTATGTTTTGTGTTCAGGAAGAGAAGAAATAAAAAAATACGCCATAAAGTATGCAATTACAATAGAATTAAGCTTTTAATTAAAATTTCATTGTTTTATTATTGAATATGTAATTGATTTTTTGTGGAAATTATTATTTGAAAAATTGGTAATTTAAAAAATTAATTTGGATAATAGTTTGTAATTAAATAGCATTTAGTATGAGACTATAATACATAAAAAGTATGTTTAGCAAATGATGAAATAAGTTTCTAAATATTTTTTTGTGAAAATTCTTATAAATTTTTTTTTGAAGACCATATTGGATTCGACCTTTCTTACTCTTTCGACTTTTTTGGACCTGTTTTAAATGAAAACGATACTTCCTTGAAAAATAACTATTTGATAATTTATTAAAAATTTTTTTTAAGATTCAAATTTCAGACTTTAATAAATTTTTTATTTTATTCAATCGTTGTAGCATTTCTTTGTGTTTTTCATTACTTGCCCTCTAAAGTTTTTTATGTTTAACCCATTCTTTTTAGAAATTTTTTGTTTGTTTTTTTATATATTTTTTCAACTACAATAAATTTTATGCTCTTTTTAGCACATTTTCAAAAAATTTTGTAAAAATGTGCCTATATAGTTTCACTCTGTCCGTCCGTCCGTCTGTCTGTCTGTCCGTATGTTTACAAAAACTTTTACATCGTTTGAAATAGAGTAAAGAAATTTTAACCATGGGTAGTTTTCGCAAAAAAAATAATTTCGTAGAAGAATTTTTTTCTGTAGCCCCACCTGTTACAGGGCTACAGCCCCCCAAAGTTGGAAAAAGCTCTATATTTAAATTGTTATAACAAGAGTTCTGTTAAATATATTTTCAATCTGAAAACGACAAAAGATAGCTGGTTTCATAAACTTTATAAATATTTGACAGACAAATGTTTAGGGTTGCCATACGGTACTAAAATTTACCATTATATAAAACTCAATTTTGCAAAATTTTTGGTCCCATATATCTCCTAAACGGTTTAAGATAGGATCCTGAAATTTTGGGAGAAGTTAGATCCTCAAATATTAGTAGGAGCCGGTTAATAAAATTTTTTTGTCAAGCCCCCTGTTTAGGAGCTATAAGGGCTCGAAAATTTAAATTTTGCTTTTTTTAAGCACCTGTAACTTGAATACCTGTCCAATTTTTTTTTTATTAATATACAAAATTTAAAGGCCCAGCATTATATTTTAACATATGTTAAAGGTTTTTCTTAAATTTAAAAGCGGTTCCTTAAATTGAAGAAAGTGTCTCTCAGTTTTACCCATTTTTTCTTAGATTGTATAATTCTAAGTAAAATTCCAAATTTTTGTGGAATTCACAATTTAATTCCTAGAACCTAAAAAAATGGAGGGGGACGGAGGGGGGAGGGTGGAGTTAGATGAAGTTAGATCCTTGAGAAACTTGGCAACCTTCCCCATTGAAGGGCTATAACAACTTTAAATTAAAAAATTTACTGTTAGCAGTAAATTTTATAAGTAAGCAGTAACTATTTCCAAGTAAATATTTCCAAAGTTAAACTTAGAATGTAATACAATATAAATTTGAAAATGTGCTTTTTTAAAAACCCTTGGTTTTTTTTCATCACTTGTTTATTAAATTTTTTTGTTTTTAGTTTTGATCATTAAAACGAATATAGAAGAAATGACTAGATAGACATGTAATAAAAAAAATTTTAGGGACATTAATGATAATAAAATAAAAAACATTTTTTAATATTTTTTTGAAATTCATAAAAACTTTGCAGAAAAAGCGGAAAATTAATAAAAAAAAATGACATTAAAAATATGAAAAACAGCAGTTGGAAAATGGCAATTTCTTAAAGCTTAAATTAAAACTAAAAATTAAAAAAATTAAATTTTTTTTAGTCAAGTTTTTGGTTTTTAAAGTTTAGGATACTTTCGATGCAGTTCTTTGACAGATTTCTTCAATTACTTAATTCTTAAGTTAACTTATCCTACTTAAATACTTAACAAACTCAATTTTATCTGAAAATTTTTAATATTTATCACGGACCTTAAAATTCAGAAATTTTATTCAGAAAAACCTAAATTAATAAAAGTTTTGAATGTTCTAAATTGAATTTGCTATAACTGACATCTTTATTAAAGATTTTCCATCTAAATTCAACATTGTTGCAAAAGTTGTTATTAGTAACTTATCATCAAATTATTAATAATAATTCTCCGTTAATCTGATAATAAATTACAGTAAACGTGTACACAATTTTAATGAATAAAATAAAAGAATAACCTGATTAAGTTTAAGACACGCTTAATTATTTATAAATAGTATGGATTAATGACGTCACGTTTAAATACTAACAAAATTAATTTTTCCGTTCAAATCAGATTTTGTTTTTCCATTTAATATAAAAGAGACAAAAGTTTAGTTTAATACGATTCTTCAGATAGGATTTTCTTTAATTACAACGAATGGAAAATGGGGGAAAAATAGATAAAATAATAAGATGAAAATCTGATTTTTAGTTTTGATACTAACTTTTCATTAGTTTTGTCTAAAATATTTTATGTACAGTTAAATCAATTATGTAAAGAAATAAATAATATAAAAAAAATTAATTAGTGAAAAAAGAAGATAAAAGAAAAACTAATAATGAAATTATATGCCCCTATATTATTGCTATAAATGTATTATTATGTGTAGATGGAGGTTGAAGTCTTAAAATACTGAGCTTTTGGAGTTTAATAAAATATTGTTACACTATTCTGCAAAATATTTATGAAAACCTTAATTAAGTCTAAAAATCTCAGGATTTGGGAGTATCTTTAATTCCTTTGGATGTGTTAGTATCTTCCTTTCCTTTGGATCTGGTAGTATCCTTCATTCACTGGTTTTGCCAAGCTCTATAACTTTTAGTTGGGGTACAATTTTCAAAATCTAATTGTAATATATTTCTATTTAATTTAATGTATAAAATCTGAAGGTTAGATTGTTAAGATGGACTAGTTCAAATAGAAGTGTCCTTTAAAAAAGATTTGTAAGATAAAAATTCAACAATCGTTGTTAGGGTAGAGTGGGAGCTTCTAGTAAAAGTCAGACGAAATCAACTAAAAATTCTATTATTTTGCCAATCATTAAGTTGAGGGTAGAATGAGAATACCTAGCACTCCTTTGAGGGTAGGGTCCCAACTTCTATTAAAAGTCAAATGAAATTTAAAAATCAATTACCTTATTATCATAGACATGAACCTTTTTAGTGAATCCGACTACTTATAAGGGAATGAATCTAAACGAGTCGTCCGATACTGCGATCATTAATATATAGTGTATGCATGCGATATAATAAAGCACATAGTCATACATGTGCGTATGTAGTCCTGGTTTTATTTTTCTGTTATATTTTTTATTCCTGCATAAAATCCTTCCCATTGAGATGCTTTTTGTATTGTTTTTGATGTTATGC